>CABHPP010144534.1:28994-83179 GCA_902168425.1 Peromyscus attwateri | reverse complement strand
GGAGGAAGTCATATAGATGAAAAGTCTTTACAAGTGTGTTTACAATTCATTGAATAGCTGATTTTTTTTTTAATTAACTTGATTACATTTTATCATGTTTTCTTAAATATAAAGAGCTAAAATTTAGCTTTTTTTAATTTATTTTTATTTATTTATTTTTTTTAAAGAAAGTGGTTTTTCTTGAGCTCTGTGAAGATGAAAACTAAGCTGGTGCTTACTGTCACAAATCCGAAGGTGGTGGCATTGCGGTTAACAAATAGCCACGGGTTCATCTGTGTTCAACAAGCAAAGGGAGTCGCCACCAAATATGAGATGTAGCCAGTATTTGATTTAATAAAGCAGTTTGGAGGTTTTCCGTGGCCCCGTTTATGGTCATTTTACTGCATACTGTTGAGCTAGCGCTAGAGTGAATGATGTAGGTGTTGGCATCCTACGTGAAAAGATATTAATGTCTTCTTGCAGTGCACTTCCTGAAAATGGACATTAACACTTTTGTTTCTGTAATGATCGTTCTTTGTGACGTCAGTTTTCCAGTGAAATCTCAATTTTAAAAAAGATACATATAAATGAAGTCTAGTGCTTGTTTATGTAACATGTTTTAAAAATAAATGGCCTCAAGATGGAACTTCATAAAATTAAGGATTACATGTTCTTATTTATTCCATGCAGATTATTTAAATTTTCTCTCTTCTCCCCTTTTTCATTTTCTTTTTTTTCTCAGTGCTAGGGATAAAATCCAGGGCCTCATGTGTGCCAGGCACCCGGCTACTGAGCTGTATACTTCCTGCTGTTAATTTTGAATCTTGAATTTTTTTTTTTTTTTTTGGTTTTTCGAGACAGGGTTTCTCTGTGTAGCTTTGCACCTTTCCTGGAGCTCACTTGGTAGCCCAGGCTGGCCTCAAACTCACAGAGATCCGCCTGCCTCTGCCTCCCGAGTGCTGGGATTAAAGGCGTGCGCCACCACCACCCGGCAGAATCTTGAATTTTTGTGAGTTGGTAGTCTTAACTTTTTATTTCATTTTAAAATTGTACCATGCTGTAGGACTTTGTAGTAGTCCCTCTTCTCATTGCTGAGATAGAATTTAAAAAATTAACAGAAACAGCTTAAAAGAGCAAGGGTTTATTTGGCTTAGAGTTTGAAGGGATACTGTCTGTCCCTCAAGGTGGTGGGGTGGGGGTGGGGCGGCATGGTGACATGGAGACCAGACTGAGGCAGCTGACCTTAGGAATGAGAGGGAGAGGAGTGCTGGTCTCCACTGAGTTCTTCTGTTTTGTTCAGCCAGCATCTGAGTGCATGGAGTGGAGTCCCCAACGTTGAGGGTGGGTGTCAGTTATCCACCTCTGGAACCCTCCTGAGGTTTGTTTCCTGGGGGATTCTGCATCCAGTAAAGTTTCCAAGGAGGCTTAGTCACCACTGACTGAGAACTTAGGGTTCTCAGAAACAGTATGTTTAGTGATTAGAAAGACACAACCCACTAAAAGCCTACTTAACACATAATATACTGGACTTAGAGGATTATGCTAGTAGTTAATAAATTTTAGAAAATTATAGAATTATGCTAACAACTAATATAATAAATAATGTATTTAAAGTATTTATAATACTAAATAACAATTCTTTCACCTTGTTAACAATGACAGCATTCTTAGGAACTTGCCTTCTTTCATCCAATGAACCGGAAGAGGAAGATATTTCTTGATTTTCATATTGCTGCCCCTTATATGGGGCAAGAAGTTAGGGCTTGTGAGAAATTGGAGGGGTGTAGGGTCTTGTTGTGATTTTACTTCTCGGGGGCACCTGCTGGTCTCTTCCTTAGAACAGGAGTCTAAGGTGCTTAAAAGAATCTGTGGAACCCCCTTTTCTCGGGAGACGTTTTTCCTTTCTAATATTTCCGCCTATACCCTTGTCAGGGACTTGTTCCTTCTAGACCTACTTCTGAAAAGAACATAGTTCCCAACTTTTCTTCATATGCCTCCTTCTGGAAGCAAGGTATAGTTCTTATGTTGTTACTGATTTTGACAGTTTTTAAAATAAGCTCTTAGTACAGTTAAATGGAACTGTAATGGCATGGCATGCTTTAATAGCAGTATGGTAGGGTTGGAGGCAGACTGAAAAACAGTGAATTATAAATGCGTCAAGGAGAGACGCATTTTTGTTGTTTGTCCGTCCCCAACACCCCCGCTTCATTTTTATGTTCCTGGTGCCTGTTTTTTAGTTTAAGCTAAGTGGAGTTTGAGTGGATGCCATTGCTACAGAATAGCAGGCGAGTCATCCTGCTTTGAGAGTGGAAAGATCTGAGTGTTGTGAGAAATGGAATCCTGAAACAGCTGTTTATCACTTCAGTTGAAGTATTTTGTAGGTTTTTAATTAACCTATTTGGAGACTAGTGATATTCAAAGATAAGTATAGCATGTTCTTCGAAGAGGAAAGGAAGTACTGTTGCATACTTGCTTTATATGCAGGTCACTTCATCGAGTCTCTTACATTTATTTTACCAAATTGGTACTCATGAGGATTTTAGGGAAGAATGAAGAAACCTGAATCCCAGGTTGTCTGGAAACTGCCTTCTCCCCGTGTTTCCCCAAAAAATGTCAGTTAGACTGCTGTTCTGCCTATCTGGTAGTGGCTGTCAACCTTCTGCTAAACCAGTTATTCATTCTTTATATAAATAAGGGCCAACAGAGTGCTAAGTGCAAGGCTTAGTAGGCAGGAGTGTTGCTTGATAGGAGCTAGTCTACAAGAGCCTGGTTCTACAAAGTAATGGCCTTGAGTCTAGTGGGGAAGGCCATGAAAGGTTTAAATCAGACCTGACTGTTGGGAAGGAGGCCCCAGGAAGACCAGTCAATTCTGTGGAGTTTGTTACAGTTCTATATACTTAACCAAGTTAGAGCCTTTTTCCTGGGTCCCAGATGCCCAAAGGGTGAGCAACTTTGTTTCCTCTCCAGTTGTCTAGGCTATAAAATACAAACTCTGAGACCCCTGATGACTGTTTCCTTTCCATGAAGACTAGGAAAATAAATGGCTGCTCAGAAGGGCCTTACAGGGAGCAGCTAGTTTCCTGACTGTGGGACCAAGTGTCTTTGTCCATGGTCCTGAGATTGAGTTCACCAAAAAAAAACAAAACACCAAAACCGCCATTTCTGTTCCATGTCTTTGTAATAGGTCTTTATTGTTGCATGAATTGGTTGGACATGTATTTTAGAGAGTTGCCAGCTACCCTAGAGCATTCTGTCTTAGATGAGGTAGTTTGTTCGAGGCCACATGATTAATAAAAATGGAGGTGGATTTCACCACAGTGTGATTGCCAGTCCCTCTTTTCCTGCTACTCTAGACTGCCAAGAGTATCGGTTCTTAAGGCTAAGGATCTTAGAGGAACTCTGCAGAGTAGATCTAGATGCCTCTATCTCTTGAATTTGAATAATGAAGGCAACAGAGCTCTTTGACTGTATCAAATAGTTGCCTGGCTTCTTGCTGTCCTTTTTCTTGAGTGGCTAATGCTTCTGCATTGATTAAATCAACTTAAAAGAAAAAGCTTTTGTGTCAGAATGTAGATTAGCTTGTTTGGTTCCTCTGTCAAAGATTAAGAAGGCTCTTGGGTTTTTTGCTTGTTAGTTTTCAGATTTTTTTACAAAAGTAAGCAGTTTTGTTTTCTAATCCTTAACAGAAATGGCTTCTGTTCATTTATTACATTTCTCCATTTGGGGTAATTTTTATAATATACTAGAGGTCATGACAGAAAATTATAGAAAATTTGAGCAGAGAAAGTCAAGAAGTGAAGCTCTTGAATCCTGGTAGAGAAAAAAACTAACAATTTTCTGGAACCAAAATAAAGTCTTTCTGAGAGACTTAGAAATCTATCAGGTCTGTTGATATTTCTAGAGACTGCTTCTGTGCCCTCACTGATTTCTTTCTCGCTTGTTTCCAGTTTTGAATTGTACTGACTTCTGTCTTACTGGTGTCTTTCCCCGTACTCCGGGCCGGTTTACTCTTAGTTTCCTGGTTGGAAGTTTGAGATCCTCCTTCACACCTCTCCGTCTCCCGGTTTTTGAGATAGACTCTCGTACTACAGGATGGCCTCAGTCTTTACTTTTGTAGCCAAGGATGACCCTGAACTCCCAAGCCTCTTGTCTCCACTTCCAAGGTGTTAGGATTATAGATAGAGGCCCACAGGGCAGACTCTTTTATTTCCTGGTTACCTTTGTTTTGGGATTTCTCAAAGATTTTGAGAACATATTTTCCTTTAGTTCTTAATATTTAAAGAATTCATCTGAGACTTGAACCATGGTATTCAATCTCCAAATATTTTGTTATTTTCTATTTATCTTTATGCTCTCTAATTTAATCTGATTGTCCTCTGAGAGCATACATTGTATAGTTTCTATTTTAAGTTTTTGCAAGTGTGTTTATGACCTAAAACATCTGTCTCAGTGAATGGACCATGTGAGCTAGAGAAGAATGTATATTCTGTTTGGGGAATCAAAGTACTTTATACACGACATTTAGATCCGGTTGATTGATGTTATTATTTAGTTTAACTATATCGTGACTTATTTTTTCGCCTGTTGGATCTGTTAATTACTAATAGAGGAATGCTGAAGTCTCCAGCTGTGCTCGTACATCTAGCGTTTCTCCTTGCCATTCTGTCAGTTTTGCTGCATGTAGTTTGGTGTTCTGTTCTAAAGAACATGCATGTTAAAAAGATTGGCGTATTGTTTTAGTAAAGGTACCCCGTATCTTACTATAGCATATTTTTTAATTCCGGATACTTCCCCTCACTCCAAGGTTTCCTCTGTCAAAACCAGCCACGTCAAGCTTGCTTTTGCCATAGTTAGTGTTTCCTCATGTGGCTCCAGGCCACGCTTTGGTGTTTTCCTCTGAAGAGCTTGTTCTGTCCCTTCTTGACATTGTTCACTGGTGACAGAGTCCACTGGTTTCTGTTTGTCAGAAAAGTCTTGTTCACTTTTGAATAACTGAATACAGAATTTTAGGTTGGTAAGTTTGTTTTTCTTCCAAGACTTTCTTCATCTTTTTATTCTTAATCTGTGTTTATCTACAATACATTTCTTGTAGAGAGTTTGTAGTTGGATCTTTTTATTCAGCGAATATCTCTTTTAATTGGTGTATTTGAACCATTGACATTAACTTAAAGTTATTAATGACAGTTGGATTAATGGCTATCATATTTTTAACATATATTCATTGCTCTTATACTTTGCTTTTTAAAAATCTTCCTAGACATTAATTGAACATTTTATATGGCTCCATTTTTCTCTCCATTCTTAACAAACCTGCTAGATCTTTTTAAACTTTCTTTTAATGTTTGCCCAGGTTTTTGGATCCATTTATAGGTAATCTAAGTCTCCATATGAATACGCTTATGCTACTTAACAGGTAACTTAGAGACCTTTTAACAGTGTTCCCAATTCCTCTCTCCTGTCTTTTATAGGTGCCATTCATTTCCCTGAATTATACCACACAATACCTTGATGTATTATTTTGAATGAATAACTATCTTTATAAAGATTTTGTTTACCGTCCTTTATTTATTCTCTTACACTCTTCATATCCTTATGTAGAGCTGGCCTGTGTTTTAATATTTTCTTTCCCTCTGCAGAAGGTCTGTGTCATTTCCTTTTTTTCTTATGTAGAGCTGGCCTATGTTTTAATATTTTCTTTCCCTCTGCAGAAGCTCTTTGTCATTTCCTTTTTTTTTTTTTTTTTCCTTTTGGTTTTTCGAGACAGGGTTTCTTTGTGTAGTTTTTTGGTACCTGTCCTGGATCTCACTCTGTAGACCAGGCTGGCCTCAAACTCACAGAGATTCACCTGGCTCTGGGTGCTGGGATTAAAGGCGTGCGCCATCACCGCCCAGCTACTTTGTCATTTCTTGACAGGCATATTCACTGGTGACAAATTCCCTTGGTTTTTATTTGTCTGAGAAAATAGTTTGTTCACTGTGGAATGACTGAAGACAGTTTTAAGTTGGTAGCTTTGTCCTTTCAAAACCTGAAGTATGTCATTCTGCCTCTTGCTTTAATGATAATAATGAGACAAGCCCAGTGTAAATGTTACCTGCCCATCTGTAAGTCAGATAGTTTTCCTCTTCGGGATTTTTTCCATGCCTTTCAGATGTTGATGTAATGAACTAATGCTAGGAGTCCATGATAGCTCAGTTCTCTAGCACTGAGCTGTACTCAGGAGTACTGTTGTCTTCTGCGGTCGAGAACCACCTGCTTAGGTGTGGATTTTCTGCTTACCTGCTGTTCTTCATGGGTAACGTTTGGTTTCTGTCGCTGGTTTTAGAAAACTTGTGATTTGATATGTGCTGCATATCTTACACAGTTGATTTACTCCTCGAAACAACTTTGTGAAAAGATACAATTCTTACCTTTCAAAGCAAGAACTAAATTTTAAATATAGACCATGACAGAAGTTTCATAATGATAGCCAGATATCAATGCCTTATGTCTATTTCTGACTCAGGCTTTCTGTCAGTGTGGAGAAGAAAACAGAATTATTTTAATTCCCTTGCTCAGTTGCAATATTGGAGATGGTTGTTAGGAATTAGTTCTGGAGTTCAGGTTATATGTAGCGTACCAGATCAGTTTACCATTAAAGATTTGAATGAGACTGTCACATGACATCTCCTGGAGAAATGTAAACATTTATTCATCCCAGGGAGAGCCCTAACAGACCAAAGAAAGGATTCCTCTTAAATTCCCCCTCTGTGACTGTTGGGGTTACTTACTCGAGGATGGGTGACAAACCATAAAAGCTGAACCACTGTCCCAACCCCCAGTCAGCCTTCCACTTCCCATACACTCTAGCACCCCCAAGGCCAGTTGCAGCTAGGGCAGGAAGAAGTGGTGACTGGTGTCTCTCAGGTGAGGGTCTCCTGAACTCCCCCCACCCCACCCAAGATGATGTTAACAGCCTCTTTACTGTAGCCTAGCACACGTGGGCCATCACTCTGTTGTTCTCCTTATGTTGTTGACCTGACTGTGGGCCCAGGTGTTCTGTAGATCTTCAGCAACTCTGATTAGTGATGGCAATAATCTTGTCACAGTCAGAGGAAGTATCTTTACAATAACAGTCGGCAGCCATTTTACCAGTGGTTTGTACACAGTTGGGAGTTGACTGACAGCCTGTGTGATAGTTCAGAAGGGAAAGTACCTGCCTTGTGAGCCTGACAACCTGAGTTTGATCCATGGAATCTACACACACTCCCAAAAGCTGTTTTCTGATCTTCACAGTGTGTTGTACACATGTTAGTGCTGTCTCTCTCACATACACCTTATATACGGAAAGCTTGAGTGTACTGATTAATGGGAGAATCTAATACTTGCCTTAATTTGAAGTTGCTTTGGTTTAAAGATAATCATAGCCTAAATGATATGGTATTGTTACTAGAAATAGTTAATTCCAAACAATGAGTAAGTTTCCTTTGGGGAGAGAGTTGAAAGTCATGGATGGTGAATTTGATTTGGGGTCTGTTCGATTTGGATTAGTGACATGTCTTTTTTCCATGCTGTTTGTTTGAGTTTCTACAAATGTAGGGTTGATAGTTCAAGATCTGGTAGTAGATGGGTTCATGAAGAGAAGGGACGAGTATAAAGACCTGGCATGTAATAACATTTACCTCTTGACGTTCGTTCGTTTAGAGTGTGGGAAGAGAAGGTCTTGAAGAGATTGGAGAGGCTATGATGTGTCGCATTGTGATCTGACTGCACTCTCACATAAACACAGGCGAAGGCCATCAAGTCTGTCTTTGAAGAGAAACCCAAGTAGTGAATAGGAAGAGGCAAAGTGAGCTCTGTGCTGTTGTTTTTGAAAACAGAATGAAAGGAGAACAGGAAAGCCAGAAGTTTAGTGATGAGGAAACAAAGGGGTAGTGTAGAATGTAACACGAATTCTGAAATGGTCTTTTAATAAAAACAAAAACAAAAAACCTGGAGCCTGATATTGGGGTGACAGCTGAAAAATCAAAGAAGCAGAGCAAGCCACAGCCTCCATCTCTTACCTCACCAACGCCTCAGCTGAAAGAGCCTCAGCTGAAAGAGCTTCCTCAGCCTAAAAGGCTTCTAGTTCCTGTCTCCTCACGCCTAATAGACCTTTCTTCACCCAGCCATTAAAGGCGTGTGTGCTTCCCAAGTACTGGGATTAAAGGTGTGTGCCACCACTGCCTGGCCTCTATGTTTAATCTAGGGGGCTTGTTCTGTTCTCTGATCTTCAGACAAACTTTATCAGGGTACACATATATCACCACAGTAGAATTTTTAGGTAAGAAAGGGCCAGTTCTAACATGGAAATCTTGGGAGTAAAATTGTTCAAGAGTGTACACAGGCACTTGGCATGCTTAGTAGAAGGAAAGGTACTCTTCTGTCTTTAGAAACTAAAGTAATGGTATAGAGCCCTGGAGAGAAGGGTTACACGTCTAAAAACCTTGTTCTATCTAGTCTGCATGCTTCCAACATGTGCTCTGCTCAGCAAATAATACAAGCCATATTGACGTATGAGAATCATGGCGGGATGAAAAGCACCATGCATCATGACTTACTACTGATTGCTCTGTTAGAGATATATTCTCTTTGCTTGTAAAAATACGACTTTGATTATGATAGTTAACCATCTTGTGCTTCATATACAATAATCAAATATCATAAAAGTCACCATTTTATTGTCACAGAAGGAAATGAAGCAGAGTATGTCTCTTAATAGATTTCTACATAAAGACTTTAGTTTCATTCTTAGCATTGAAAAGAAAATGTACAAGCTGGAAAGATGACTCAGTGCAGGTCTTGCACAGGACCTGAGTTCATGAGTTCAGTTCCCAGCATCCATAGGTCCAGTGGGATCCAATACCTTTAGCCTCTGTGGGCGCCTGCACTCATGTGCACGTATTCCCACACATCACATGTTTTAAAGAAGTTTTTATTGTTAAGTACAGAAAAATGATATTAACGGTCTCTCATAAATTTAACATGAAATTTAGTGTATATTTCATATAGTGCGTGTGTGCGTGTGCGTATGCGGCGGTGTTGCTTGCCCTTGTGTGCTCCTGTGGAGACCACATGTTGCCGTTGGGTATTTTCCTCTCTCCTTCTCAACCTTGTGGGGGGGAGTGTAGAGTCTCTCATTGAACCCAGAACCAGCCATTTCAGCAAGACTGGCTGGCTAGTTAGAACCGTCACCTCCTGAAGTTCAACGTTCCAGACACACAGCACCATGCTTGGCCTTTATGTGGATCCTGGGGACCCGTCAGTCCACGCACTTTACCCGCAGAGCCATCTCCCGAGTCCTCTGATTTTACTTTTAGACAGCCTTGCTGTATTGCCAGACTAGCACTGAACTAGACTCCACTCCTCTTCCCTCAACCTCCTGAGTAGGTGCCCGTGTGGGCCACTGTTCCCGCTCATTAAACTCACTCCCCGAAAGCCTGCTATGGGTGGGCATGCTGTCTCATACCTGTGATTGCATGTAATCCCAGCCCTGAGGAGGCTCAGTCAGGCATCCCACCTCAAGTCCAACGCCGGCTTGGGCGACAGTGTGAGAGGGTGCTGTTTGAAAATAACAAAAGCAATAAGAAGCCTGTAGCAGGAATCCTAAAAGTTCTTATTAATAAAATCAAACCTGAGCCGGGTATTGGGGTGAACACTGGAAGGTCAGAGAGACAGAATAAGCCACAGCTACCTCACCTCGCCAGATCCTCAGCTGGTCTTGTTTCCTCAGACTGGAGGCCTCTGAGTCTTCTTCCAGAATGGGTCTCAGCTGAACTGCTGCTAGAAGCCTTAACCAGCCAAATGCTTAACCAGGCCAAATGCTTCTAGTTTCTGGTCCTCACGCCTTATACACCTTTCTGCTTTCTACCACTACTCCCTGGGATTAAAGGCTCGCCTTTCTGGGATTAAAGGCATGAGTCACCATGCCTGGCCATTTCCAATGTGGCCTTGAACTCACAGAGATCCAGAGGGATTTCTGTCTCTGGAATGCTAGGATTAAAGGCGTATTCTACCACTGCCTATCCTCATGTTTAATATTGTGGCTGTCCTGTTCTCTGACCCCAGATAAGTTTATTAGCATACACAATATTTTGGGGAACACAATACCACCACAGAAGCCAGTGAGAGATTGTTAGGTCCAGAAACTATTGGTTTATAAAGTATTTACTTTACTATCCTTAGAATTCTTTGGGGGTAAAGAAAGAATTATAGAAAGGCTTTTGAAATAAGTATATTATATAGTAGGTATTATTGCTATATTTTAAGCCCATGGGTTAGGACCAAAGACAAGGCTGTGATTTGTACTTTTTATGAAATATCCAATAAAGAGTATTTGCTTTACTTTTCATTAGCTTAGCTGTGGTATTTTAAGTTCTTGTGGCACTATACTAGTCTTGTAAAACTTTAAAGAAAGGTGGTTATAGTATTGAAAATTAATATACTTACTTCGATTTTTCTGTTTCTATTGGTACCTGATTCTCATTTTCCACTACCTTACAAATACTAGTAAAATTACATTTAACCGGTATTTGGGGATGAGAAGAAAGCATGAGGGTTTTCAATGTCAGGTTGAAGTGTATGTAGTTGTGAGAAAACTAGGAGAGCGGATATAGCTAAAGCTAAACTACCTAGATCCTGTATGAGGGGTGGAGCCTTGCTTGAGCTTGGGGTGAGAGGGAAGCATGAACTTGGACTGTCCTGAAAGTCAGATTACCTGTTCTGAGGGAGTGAGCAACTGTTCAGATCCTAAATCAGCTCAGTCTTGATGGACCTGGTGACATGATTCGGTACAGTACTCGGAATCATGGTGTGAGTGGACAGATTGAGTGAGGACTGGAGAAGTCAAGGGACTTGTTAAGGAATCTGCCAGGAAGGAGAACAGGGGGGAGGGGAGGTTAGAGGGACAAGTGTGAGACCAGAAGAACTTTCTTTTCTTTTTTGAGATGGATGAAATTATCACTTTGCATTCTGCTGATGGCGGTGACTCACTAAAGGGAAAATGGTGCAGAGGAGAAAGTAATTAATCCCTACTGCTTAAGTACCTCTGGGGAACTGTCCTGAAACTTAGCCACCACAAGACATTTTTTTACATTTGAAATAAGTGTATTATGAAAGACCAACAACTTATCTACTATTTCATATGTCGATTATCCTTAGTAATGATGCCATAGCCTTTACTATAACTATACCAGTTTTCCATTGTACAACCACATTTGTTCTCAAGTCAGGCCTAAGATTGTAATATATTAACAGCAGGTAGAGAGCAAAGCTCTTCGGTTGGCTTGTGTTTGTCGGAATCTGCTTTTGTCTGTCTGTGTCCAAGATGTTCTGCTTGCATATTTCTAGAAAGTTTTTTTTTTTAACTGTTGTGCCTACTTACACACTGTCAACTTGACATTTAGTAGTACTAAACTTAGATCACTTATTTTTGTTTGTTTGTAGGTCATAGAAAGTAGTGTTTCATAACATGAATGTTTTCTTTAGTTGGGATGATTGTATTTGATTAAACGGATTTCTGAGCGCTCTACTGAAATGTAATTGACATCATAAACTGTACAATTGGCTGCATTTTAACTTAGAGATCCATATAGGAATCCATCCTGCTAATCAGGCTAAGGCACTGTCCGAATTTTGCAGTCTTTGTGTTCTCTCTACTCTTACACCAGTCCTGCTCCTTCCCTAAGCAATAGTCATCTGTTTTCTGCTACTACAGGTTAGTTTGCATTTTTAAAAGCTCTTTGTAAAAGGAATACATAGTATACATGCATTTTTGTATTCAGCTTCTTTCATTTAACATAATGACTGGAAGAATTATGTTCTTACATCTGTCATTAGTTCTTTATATTGATTGCTGAATACTCTTCCATTATATAATAATGAATAACACCACTGTTACTCATTCACTTGCTTACGGGCTTTTAGGATTATTTGCAGGTTTTAACTTTAAAAATATCTTGCTTTTGGCATTCCTGTACAGTCATTTTTGGACATATGCTTTCATGTCTTCTTATGCTAACCCAAGCAAACAGAAACCAATGACTTGACTCCATTTTATGTATCACCGAATATGCTAGGCTTTGAATGTGCTTTAGTAAATGCCTACAGTGTAGATGAAATTCTAAACGGTCTTATTAAATAAGAAACACAGAGCCAAATACAGAGTTACAGCCAAGAGCTCAGAGCAAGAGCCACTACTACTTTATCTGACCACCTTGCCGCCATCTCTTCCCCCAGAGAGAGAGAGACCTTCTTCCTGTGTGACCTGTCTTTTTATTGCCTTTCTGTTCTGCCTTCTCATTGGCTCTAAACCCAACCACATGACTTCCTTGTCACTCCACCAGATCTCTATGGTTGGTACTGGGATTAAAAGTTCAGGTCACCTTGCTTGGCTGTGTCCTTGACCACACAGAGACTCTGCCTGCCATGTGATCGGATTAAGGACGTGTGCTACCACTGCCAGACTTCTGCTTAATGGCTATGACCTCTGATCTCCAGGCAACTTTATTAACATACAAATAAAATCACATTTCAGCACAAATAAAATATCACCATACTACAGAAATCTGACAATGACGCAGTTGACTAGCTTCTAATAACCCACAGTCCTAAGGGTAAGCAGAAGGGGGTCGGATTCATTCTATGAAGGGTGACTAGCCAGGACAAGATACTGGGTCTGGCAGTAGGTGTGGAGTGGGCTCAGAGAGTTGGACTCTAACACTCTGTCTAGCCTGGAGTGGTAGCCGATGTCTGTCTGAGGGGTGGGTGCAGGAGGAGCAGTCCAAGCCCAGCCTGATCTAATTGGGGAGCTCTAGGCCATTTTGGGCAACAGGAGACCATACCTTCAAAAGAAAACAAAAACAAAAGAAATACCTATAGGATGTGTTGGGGGAAGTGGGGGATTGGTGAGAGATTGAAGTTTGGGGTGGCTGTGATCAAGATATATTTATTATATACCAGTATGAAATGCCGAAGTTTTAAAATATTTCAAAACAACCCCAAGATTCCTATGAAATACGTATATCTAAATAGTAATATAGCCAACCTAGAACACTTACTTGTTGGATAAAATGTAAACTGTTAATCCCTGAGTTGCTTAAAATGAGATGATTTTTACTTTTGTTACATGTAAATACGTATTTTCCAAAAAAGAAAATACATATGTAATCAGCAGCAATCAATATATCAAAAGATTAAAAGATGCATATTTCTGAATAAAGTTAGGAAAATGCCCCATTTTGTGCTGACTACTTTTTGTTAAATTTTTAAAATTAGCTATTTTGGTTTATTATACTAGTTTCATGTCATAAAGACTTGCTATTCCTTCACAGACCTTAGAAAGTCTCTCTTTTCACTGCCTGGCAACAACCATTACTAAAATTTTTGTTTTAGTGTAGTTACTGCTTTTGTGCTAGAAATAGGCTGTAATTCTGTCTCTGCACCTTCTTCACTTTCTGTGTCTTGAAATGAACGCGTCAACCGCATTTCTGCGCATTGGGACACACTGATGTCTTGTGGAGAAGTGCAGAGTGAGAAAAGTCCCTGGCAGTGACGGGGAGCCCTTTGTTTCTCAGGAACAGACCGCTGCTCAGACTGACAGTCGCAGGCACTTGTTTTTAGGTAATGAATAGTTTCGTGGTTGGAACTTGACCCGGAATCTTTCCTTCGCACTTCCTGCGGTAATTTAGTTTTCTCTTCTTTCTCTGTGTGCTGTTCTTAGAGAACAAACTGTGTGATGCTTCACAACAAAGTAGATGTGAATTATCTTTACAACTGTCCACTGTACACACAGAGAGACACACATACAATCAAACGGTGCTGAACTGTTGGGGTAGTAATGAAGGAAACATGGTTTCTACCCACGGAGAACTTGTGCTCTAATGAGGAAGCTAGCAACAACGAAGGATTACATCCATGTTACCATGCAGCCAAAAGCTGCTGTAATCTTAAACACATGTCCCAGGGTTTCTGGTGCTGTGATGAAACATCATGACTGAAAGCAGCTTGGGCCTGGGTCCTTATCCAAACAGGCCCGAACTTTATTCCAAAGGTCTATTTATAACAATGCCAAGGGGTGGAGCAAAAGACCTCCCTCTTGCTAGTCACCTGATACCCAGGCCTGTGGTCCTGTCAACCTCTTATGCAGTCCTGCTGGGTATAGCCACTAGGAAACCTAGTGGGCTCCAACAGGGTGTCTTTACCCACAATGAGCTAGGCACTCCCCCTTCAATCACTAACTAATTAATTAATGCCCTACGGGCTTGCTTGCACCTGATCTCATGTAGGCTTTTTTTTTTCCCCCACTTAAGTTTCCCTCCTTACAGATGACTTTGGCTTGTGTCCCTTTGACATAAAACCATCCAGAACAACAGAGAAAACAGCATGATCAAACTAGCATGTTAAGAATTAGCCACTCTAGGAAGGCAAGAGTGGAGTCAGGTAGACCAAATGGGTACCAGTTCTAGTCTGAGCAAGAAACTGTCGTGCCTTGATCTGGGGTAGTTGTGGGGATGTGAAAGTACTAGATGAATTTCATACTTATTTTGAAGGTACAGTCAACCTAATGGTACCAGAAATGTGCATAATGAGCAGAAAAAGAAGGAAGGGTCAAGAATAACTAGTATGTCCCGGCATTTGTGAATGTATGTTAATGTATACAGATGATGGAATTTTTTAAAATTGCTGTTCTTATGGCTCAGTAAGTTAAGAGCACTTACTGTGCTTGCAGAGGTCCTGGGTTTGGTTTCCAGCACCCACCCAGTGACTCACATTAATCTGTAACTCTGTATCCAGGGATCTGGCACCCTCTCTGGCCTCCACAGGCACCACATAATGTGGTGCATAAACATACATGCAGGTAAGACATTTATAAAATAAAAGTAAATAAATAATCAATTTTAAAATTGCTGTTGCTATTAGCATTTACAGATTTTAAATGCACAAGTAAAATACTTCAACTCAAATATTAGATTCCAGAAATTGTTCTGGAAGTAATTATCTTGTTAATATTTCCTTATGATTTAAGGAGGAGATCTTGTGTGAAAAAAATTTTCATGAGACAATATTATCTTGTTGCATATTTAGCGTGTAGCACAGTGACTAACACAAGAGACATTCAGTGGAGATTTGTTGAATGAATTTTACTCACTGAAAGAAAAATACATTTTCCATAATCAAACTTAGGCAAGATGATTCCTGTGACATATGAACAGCTTCTCATTTAAGTTGACCATGGGTGGTTTATAAGACAAGTAGGCTACACCAAAGTAATCAAGCAAATTTGATTTAAACTTACATCCTAAATTAACATTGAGAAGCTACTTTATGGAATTACTACAAAGAATTGAATTGCAGAGCTAAAGTATATGACTGCTAGGATCTTGCAGTTATAAATTGATATCATGGAAAAATACTGACCTAAGACCTAGCAAATAAAATTTTCAGTTTTGACTTTGATGTGAATAATGTTATTTTGGGGTTAGTTACTAGCTTTAGAAACTTCCATTTCTATCCTGGTGGGTTGGGTCACATCTTTAATCCTAGCACTCAGGAGAAAGAGGCAGGCAGATAATCTGTGAGTTCCAGGACAGCCAGGGCTGTTACACAGAGAAACTCTGTCTCAAAAACAAAAAAGAAAGAAAAAGAAACTTCCATTGCCCTACATGTAAAGTAGGAATAGTCTTTCTTTCCTGAAGGCTTTGTGTAACAATTAAATGTGATATAATAATTAAATCCATAAGATTACACAACTGTATGTATATAGTACAATACTTAGCAGACTGGCTGGGATTATAATAAGAATTTTATTTTCCTAGCATATTAACACTGTACTTGATATAGAAGTCTATGGCAGATTGTAAACCACAATAAGCAGCTTGATGACTCTGCTTCTCCATTCTTTTAAGTTTTGGTCCTCCTTATCATAGGCTTTGGCCAGCAGATTCAGTGGAACTTACGTTTTCTGACTCTGAGATTGGGCCTTACATGTTTCTACATGTTTCAGGTCTCAGCCAAGTCGATGATGTGCAGTCATGGAGAGTGGATGGAGGCCATCCTGCCTGGGCCACTGTAGATGAACCAGTTACCAACTACTTGGCAGCTGGCCATAAATGCAAGTGATCTCCGCCTAAATTGTTGACCCATAAAATCAATTGTTATTCTACACTATTAATTTTGGTACTGTTTTTTAGCATAACAATAAGAACTGGTAAAGTCAGGGGCCGTACTAGATACTGTTAAATATTAGAAGAATAGAAGTTTTAGAATGCTGTATTTGTTACTTGCCATAATATTTTGTAAAAAGGAGACCTCATATAGCCCAAACTGGCCTGGGATTTTTTTTATTCATAAAGAATGAAGTCATGTTATTTGTAGGGAAATGTGCACACTTGGAGACAATCACAAATAAATTAAGCTAGTCTTAGAAAAACAAATATTGTATATTTTCTCTCGTTTGTGGTTCTTAGATTTTATAAAGACATGCAAAGCCATGTATGCAAATATGACAGGAACATCCATGCAAAACTGTCTGGAGGAACCAAAGAGTGAGTCTGCTGGGAGGAGACGGGGGTAAAAAGAGGTGGGAGTCAGTTGGCTGTGGTTTCAGTAAGAGCAGCCCCTCCAGGCTTATCCGTTTGGATGCTCAGACCCTGGGGAGTGGAACTACTTCAGACCGATTAGGAGGTGTGATGAGGAGGAAGTGTGTCACTGGGGGTGGACTTTGAGGTTTTCAAAGTCCAAGCCAGGCCCAGTGTCTTTTCTGCCATCTGCAGATCCTGATGCAGAACTCTTGGCTCCTTCTCCAGCACCATGTCTGCTTGCATGCTGCCATGCTCCCCACCATGATGACAATGGACTAACCTCTGAACTGTAAGCCAGCCCCAATTAAATGCTTTCTTTCGGAAGAGTTGCCGTGGTCATGGTGTCCCTCACAGCAGTGGAACACTGACTGAGAGAGAGGGTCTGGGGGCAGAATATGCTTAATGTGCAATAAATACACATGAAAACTTAATTTTTTTAAGGTTTGCTAAGAATTTGTAACTTTAATTTATCAGAGTTCCTAAAGCATTTAAATTTTTTCTAGGTTGCATGATTTTTATGGATAATTTGATTGGTCTTTTGTTGTTACAAAAACAAATATGTGAGGCTGAAAGCTTGTAAAGAATGAAATTTATTTTGGCTCATGGCTTTGCTCCATTGTTGAGAGTCTGCATCTGATAGCAGCCTTCTTGCTGCTGTCAAGGCCATCTACAGGGCAAGAGGCAAGTAGCCACAGCTGAGACCTTATCTACCCCTAATCACCTCTCAAAACCTCCAGTTCTAAATCTCATGGTTGTATTTTTTCTGTCCTCCTTGAGGCTCACACGAGCCCGGCGAAGGGGGGGGGGGTACTTAACTCATGCAAGCCATGCAGGTAATGATGCGCTGTTATTTACCAATTATCACAAGAATTGAACTTGAGTTACTTGGTAGTAGGAACAAGGAGGGTGCAATTCTGGGAGAATGTGATAAAAAGAGGGTTGGGGCTGAGACCTGAATAGCCACAGATATGTCATTTGCTGGGAATGGATCCTCACAAAGGAGCAGTGTTCTGGCTAATTTTATGTCAACCCAACACAAGCTAGAGTCATCTGAAAGGAGGGGAGCTCAATTAAGAAAATGCCCCTGTAATCCAGCTGTAGGGCATTTTCTTAATTAGTGATTGATGGGGAGGGCCCAGCCCATTGTGGGTGGTTCCAACCCTGGGCTGGTGGTCCTGGGCTCTGTAAGACAGCAGGCTGAGCCAGCCCTGGGGAGAAAGCCAGGAAGCAGCTCCTCTCTAAGGCCTCTGCTCCAGCTCCTGCCTGCGGTTTCCTTCCCTGTTTGAGTTCCAGTCCTGCTTCTTTTGATGATGAACAGTGATGTGGAAGTGTAGCCCAAATAAACCCTTCCCTCCCCAACTTGCTGTTTGGTCTTGATGTTTCATCACAGCAATAGAAACCTAACTAAGACAAACAATTTCATAGTTGCATATTTTTCAGAGGACAGATTGAATGCAGGTTGAATTCTAGACCTCTGAGAACTGGGTCTCTTCATTTTTGATGTTTGAAGATTATTTTATTTTTATCTTATGTGTATGAGCCTGTATGTATTCATATGCACCGTGTTCCTCCAGAGCAGTGATTTGCCGTTTTTGTTCTTTTACTCTTTTGGGTGGCCTGACATCCAGCTCTCAAATCACAACATGGAGGCTTATTCTTACTTATGAATGCCCAGCCTTAGCTTGGCTTGTTTCTTGCCAGCTTTCCTTAACTTTAAATTATTCCATCTACCTTTAGCCTCTGGGCTTTTCCCTTTTCTTACTTCTGCATATCTTACTCTTACGCCGTGGCTTTCTGTGTAGTTGGGTGGCTGACCCCTGGAGTCCTCCTCCTCTGGCTACTTCTTCCTCCTCCCAGATTTCTCTTTCTATTTACCCTCTGCCTGCCAGCCACACTTATTTCTCTCTCCTGCCTCACTATTGGCCATTCAGCTCTTTATTAGACCATCAGATGTTTTAGACAGGCAAAGTAACACAGCTTCACAGAGTTAAACAAATGCAACATTTTAAATTTTAAAATTATTTCTGATGCTATCTCGTAAGTCTAATTTTGTTACTCCTATTGTATTGTAAATATCTGTGTTTTCCGATGGTCTTAGGCAACCCATGTGAAAGGGTCATTTGACCTCCAAAGGAGTCCAACCCAGGTTGAGAACTGTTGCTGGAGAGAACCATGCATAATACAGTTGGTGTCCATACTTTGGTTTGTCATGGGATCTCTGTCTGGGTGAATTGGTGTGTGTGTGTGTGTGTGTGTGTGTGTGTGTGTGTGTGTGTGTGTGTCTGGGAAAAGTTTTGTCACACAACAACTGGTAATCTGACAATTCTCTGTAAAGACGGTGCTTATGGTGAATAAATGTAATTTGTGGAATTGAGGGGGTGGGGGACGATATGAATGGAGAGAGAGAGAGAGAGAGAGAGAGAGAGAGAGAGAGAGAGAGAGAGAGAGAGAGAAGAGGTGGGTAGGTGCGGGTGGAGCCTAGAGAACAGGCCTTGGGCATTGGTTCTTGGACTCTGCTTTTTTCTTAAACATAGTTCCTCATGACCTGGGCCGTAGCAAGCCCAGGGCTTGGCAGTACATGCCTCAGCTTCCCCAGCACTGGGATTCCAAGTTCATGCCACCACTCCTAGGTTGGTTGGTTGGTTAGTTGGTTGGTTCCCTTTTTTATTTTTCTCACTCACAGGTTTTGTAAACGGGTTCTGAAGACCTAATGTGGCTCTCATGTAAGGAAAGCAGCAGAGCACTCTCCCCAGCTTTTTGATACAAACCAGTAAATGTGCTGTTTTCTTACAAAGTTTTCAGTTTGCATCTTAACTTGTTTTGAAAATATTGAAGAATGGAGAAGTTAAATTGTGAGTAGGTCAGAGTAGATTCTCTCAGAAGAGTGTACCAAAAACAAACCAACCAGAATCAGGATCCTCTGTTCTAAGGCCCTTCCTAGAAAGCAGAAAAGGAGTAATATCGGTAACACTTTGTTACATGTCGTACTGCTTTACTCCTTAAACATAGTGAATTTATTTTCTTAAGTATATGTGCTGAATTACGTATATCAAGACAGAATCTGAATTTCATTGCTCTTCCAATCTTTCGAGATTATTTCATATGTCAGTTGGAAATAGCAGACTTCTTTCATTGTGTTTCACTTCAGACCATTTTTTAATGTTTGCGTTTAATGTGTTTTAGCTGAAGATGTCCAGTTGTTAAGGTCCTGTCATAGAGGTCAGGCAGAGCTAACCTGTGGTTTTTCCTTTCATGGAGCCCGTTCTTAGAAGACAGAATTACATTTTTCATCATAGGACGTGGGAAGTATGGGATATGGACATCATAAGAATGCATTAGGAAAGTATGGCTGAATGACAAGGAGATATATCTCTCCCTTTCTTTCTCTCTGTCTCTGTACCCTCTGCCACACGTGTGTGTGTCTGTGTGTCCGCTTCCCCACTTACGCATGCAGAGCTATGCAGATGCCGGAAGTGGACATCAGGATATCTTCCTCAGTAGCTTTTCCACCTTATTTTTTGAGATAGGCTCTCTCACTGAATCTAAAACTTGCTTCTTTGGCTAGAGTGGTTAACTAGTGAGCCGTCCGTCTTTGTCTGCCCCTCCCCCACTGCTGGGGCTACAGGCACATGCCATTATGCCTGTCTTTTTATGTGGATGCTAGGGACACAAGCCAGGGGCCCTGTGCCTTTCAACAAGCACTTTGCACACTGAACCCACTCCTTTGTTCCTCTTCTTCTTCTTCTTCTTCTTTTTTCCCCTTAATCTTTCTTGACAAAATGGGAAATTAAAGATTTTAAAAAGACAACTATATACTGTCAAGTCTCTTCAGGAAAACAGGTCTAGATGAATATGACCTCACATACTTTGATTATGAAAAATATCTGGACAAGAAAAAAATCTAATTAAGGGAAGACAGGCTGCCAAATCAGTCTAACCATGGGTAGGGTTCTGGGTTTGCTTGGCTACTAGTTAACTGAAACTTTAAACTAACCACTGCCTCTCTTTTAGGATTTTCTTATTTCATTGTTTTGTTTTGCTTTTTTATAAGATGGCATTAGTGAGTAAAATGAGGTTAGTTGATAGAAACTGTAATATACTATTTAGCTGTGTTAGTATATCATGGACAAAAGCTATAAATAAGAAATAAAAGGCACTGGGTGTGGCAGGAGGAAAAACGGCCTTAAATGGGGGAGGTAATGGAGCACGAGCGATACAGGGAAGGAATAAACATTGGAGATGGAAAGGTTTAAGTTAGGACGAGTTAACTCTTCCCATCCCTCCTCCCCTCCAATCTCTCTGTACCCCCATTTAAGACCGTTTTTTCCTCGCTGCCATACCCCGTGCCTTTTATTTCTTACTTGTTCGTGATATTTATGCACTTTGCTGGCCACGGCCCAATACTAGGCTCTACTAAGTACCATCTGGTGTCAGTAGGAATCAGTGTTTGAAGACCCTTATCAAGTCCTAACGGAACCGAAGATGTGGGAAGAATCTTGTCACGTGACTGCACTTCACTGATGCAGTCTTTCCTTGGGATCTGGCGGTGCCTGGGGCTGTCCCAGTATCAGTGGATCTCATCTTCATCATGCAGCTCTGCCAAGTACTGCGACAGGATTACATGGAGCCCAATCTGTCGTCCTTACTCAGTCATACTCATTCACTTTGTGTGCGTGTGTCTGTCTGTCTGTCTGTCGTGCTGCGTACCCCACCCCACCCCACCCCAGGCAGGCCACCTTGATTGCTCTTCTTCCTTACCAGCCAAACTCAGACCTCACTCATGGCCAGTGCTTGCTAAGCAGATCCAGTCTCTTCCTTCTGAAGCTGGAATTCCAAATGGGTAGCTGTGCTCACTCAGTATTTGCGTGTGTTCTGGGGATCCAGACACTAGCTCTCATGCTTGGGTGGTTCCAGTTCCCTCACTTGCTCAGTCACTGAGCCGTCTCCCCAGCCTGAAGTGAAAGGTTCTGACAGACTAGGTAAAACTTGGTAATGAGGTGTAGCCGGCCTCGCTTGGCTGGTCAGACTGTTAACGTCCATCAGGTGGTAGCTGGGGTGTCGGTGGACTCTTGCTGGGGTGCTGGTAGGGTATATATAAACTGGCTCCAGCACGTTGGGAAACTGGCAGTTTTTACTAAAGCTGTGCATATGCATGTGTGTACAGACCCTGTGATTCAGTGAGTCACTCCTCATTCTGTGTTCATTCCCCAAGGCTTACTCTTTAAATCAAATGTCTGTCACCTTACTCTTCTAATAATTAGTTCTCCATTGAAAACCAAAGTTCACAGTGTATAGTTTCAGTACATTTTTGTCTTTTCTTTTTCTTCTGCTTCTGTGTTCCTTACAAACAAGTTTCTGTGTTTTACATTTCTTATACTTGATTTAAAGTATCCTCACCTCTGCCATTTTATCTATCATGAAACATATCAGTGCTGTCTCATGGAGCTTTCTGTAAGTCCCCAGTATGAGGAGCAGCCAGAGCCACGTGTGGCCACAGAAGCACTTTTGGCATGATTAGTATGACTGTGGAGTGGATTTTTAACTTACTTTAAATCTTAATTTAGTCACATGAGGCTAAAAGTTAGTATTTTGAATAGCACTGGTCTATATAAATATTTTCCTTAACTCTCGCTTATTGTGATATCATTTTCTTTGCTGCTTTTGTCTGGCCTGCTTTAGACATTAGCGAATGTTAGTTGTGACTGTCCTTGAAGTCTTTATATCCTTGTTCCTGTTGTGAAGCTTCTGGGTGGGGAAGTCATTTTAATTATTTTGCATCTTCACTATGTTTTAATCCTTCTGTGTAATCTGCAGCTGTTTCTTGAAAGTAGTAGTCATCGGAGAATTGGGAAGCATTATTTGCAGCCTCAAAATCCCACCGGAATCTTTTAGGATTTTGTGAGAGTTGGGAGGCTGCCTTGTCAGAAATATAGAGTGGATCTGAAGCAGTAACAGTTAAGAACAGAATAAGCAGGATGATATGCAAAGTGTGCAAACCTAAGATCTGAGCTCAGCTTTGCTGTGCCTTTTTTGAACTTCGACGGTTTTGTTAACTTTTCCAGGTAAGTCTAGGTATCCACAGAAATGAGACATAATAATCTAGCCTAGCTTTTAATGTTTCTTCCTGTCTTGAAAGAGACAGGCTTTTCTGAACTGAAACTATTAACAATGAGGATGGATAGTTGGTAGTACTTTTCTTCTGTATTTTGGAAGTGTCCAGGAAGAAAAAGTACATGTTGAAATGCCCAGGTTTGGTATGAGAAAATACTGTTCTGTGTAGTGAAATGCCAAGATGAAAAATTATGTCAGGAACATATAATAGGCTGGAAAATAGCAAAGGAGTTTCTTTGTAGCACTGAATAAAACTAAGGAATAGTACTCTAAGTGAGTATGTATTCCTAGTAATTAGCAAATCCAGGAATAAGAATTAGGAGGAAGTCCACATGATTATAATGAAATGAATAAACAGTGAATTGGAATTTGGGACAGAGAGCACTATCCCTGTTATGCCAATCATTAAACATGTTATTTATATGCAGTAAAGTTAGAAAGAAAGGCTGTTTATTTCTGTGTGCTATAACTTGTACCTTTAGACCCTAACATAAACATGAGTATCCCTTTGCTGTGAAAAGATCCAGAAATAATTCTTTTGTGACTCATCTTACTGTTTATCTGAGTCAGCCAGCAGAACAAGCCTTTGTTTTTTATCTTCTGTACTCATGAATGCTCCCTCCTTTAACACTCCTTATTTGACTGATTTCTCCAGCCTTCCTAAACCCCTCTACTATATTCTTGAGAATTTTCTGCCTCTGTGACCA
This sequence comes from Peromyscus attwateri, assembly GCA_902168425.1. NCBI lineage: Eukaryota > Metazoa > Chordata > Mammalia > Rodentia > Cricetidae > Peromyscus > Peromyscus attwateri. The sequence continues at coordinate 59,787 of CABHPP010144534.1, read as the reverse complement.
GCAAACATCCCTAACGTGTATTTTCAGCCTTTTCTCTAAATTTTAACCTTCCATCTTCTTGCCGTAATGGAAATTCATGTTATCTAGGCCCTCTTATGTGAGAGTGCTAAGGATGCCCATATACAGCTCACATGCGTACTTGGAAGCCATCTTTGCCCTGTAATACTGTATCCTCACGTTTTCTCACTTTAAAAACAGAAGTCCGAGAGACGACCAGTCCTGTCTCCTAGCATTCATTGTGATTCTTAGTAGTGAGCTAGGAGGCGGTGCTTCCTGGGTTCCTCCTGAGCGTTAAGGACTTCTGTGTCTGGGCGTGTGATATCCATTTTTGCTCCCATGTCACTTCCTTGAGGTAGAAAATGTTGTCCTCAGTTTAAAGATAAGAAATTGGGGCACAAAGAAGTTAAACCTGTCCTGGTTCTTAGAGAGCTGAGAAAATAGTAAAATGCCCTTGTGTGAGAGCTGAAAATTTTTATTATCCTGTAAGACCTATTTTGAAAATGAATATTTCAGAGGCTTGAGTTTTTTATATTTAAGTCAATAGAAACTTGAGCCATGGTGAAAGCTTCCCCCACTGTTAATTATTTTTAAAAAAAATAAAAGTCATAAAATTGTCCAACACTAGAAAGTTAAATTACAACCTATCTTACAGACTTTAAAGTAGGAATCAAAATGAAGTAGGAATCAAAATGTGTCCCCAGTGTTTGTGAGGGAAATAGGAATGTAAATTCAAAGAAAATGGAAGATTATTTGTCAGTTAAAGTTTTGGTGTGTGCACTTAGTGTGTGTGTGTGCATGTAGTTCAGAGGACCTCAGATGTCAAGTCTCACCTCCCTCAGGGTCCTTGGTGTGTGTGCTGGTAGCTAGCCAGCAGCTTCTGGGGATTCCCCTGTCTCACTTTAGGATTTATGTGGATTCTGGAGACTGGGGCTCAGGTCCTCACACTTGCATAGCAAGTGCTTTTACCCACTGAGCCGTCTCTCCAGCCCGAGCTGTTTAAAAGTTGTAAGAGATGTGTCATCATTTAATGCCACACCAGTTCTAGAAATGTATCCGATGGAGATTCTTGTACTAATTGAACATGATGTGGTTGGAGGTAAAAGGATCCCAGGATTTCTGACTTGGTTATTTGACAGAGCTGTTCACAGTAAAGAGCTAGATTTTTATTTTTTATTTTTCCTGGAGAAAAGTAGGGCCCACGATTTTGAGTTTTCTTCATAGAGACCTGGAAGAAAGGACAGCCAGCCAGTATCTGGAAATAATATCAAGAGGAAGAGATCTGGCCTGAAGATGACAAACTGTTCGGATCCGGTGTCAATTTTTCACATGTTGGCGGAAGTCATGAGCCAGGAGTCCTTGGGCAGGGCTGTGTTCTCTGATAGCAAGGATGTCCTTTGCTACTTTTTAAAATTACACCTTCTTCCATTTGGGTTGGGAAAAAGAATAATTGTGCTTCTTCTCCTTAGTGAGATTTAACTTATTCTCTGAGTGAAGAGAATTATGCAAGCGTTTTGTAAAGTGCACACCGTGTGAGTCATCTTACTATTAAAGAGGAACTAGAGCGTGGTCAGAAGAGCACAGAGAAATAGATTGTGCTCCCAGCCCCTCGTCCTCGGGGCGCGGTGCCCCCCTTCGAGCATGTGTGCTCAGCTTGGCCTACAGTGGTTCTTACCCAGGACATCTTTGTAGATGCTCAAGAGTGTCTATGTCATGTATTGTTTTGTTTTAGTGTCTACTTGGAAAGGAGTGATGAAAACGTACTCTGGATCTTTTAGATAGCTGCATGTCCGCTGACTTCAGTGTGTTTCTTTCTGGTTATGTTAACACTGGTGGTCAATGGTTTAACTTGAACCTTTCAGTTTAGTGATGCTCATATAGAGGCAAGCTTTCTATATAAATATTTTCACACTGTAAGACTAACTAGTGTCAACCGGGTATTGTAAAAATCAAATCTCTTCAGAGAAATGGCTGTGAGCGTGAAGCCTCAACAGAGTGAAGCCTGACTCTGAAGCAGTTCGTGCACGGATCCTACAGCAGGCAGTACCGGGAGCTCAAGATCTCCTCACACTAAATAGTACTTAGAATTGTTGGCTTTGTAGTTTTATCTGTCGTTTGTGTGGTTGTAGAAGAGTTACAAGGATTTGATACTTGTATATATCTAAGTAACATAAAATGTTAGTATCAGAAGTCTGAAAGATGTTTTTCCTCTTCAAAAGGTGATACTATGTCACTCAATTGTTTACAGTTATGTAAACATAGAATCTTTTCTCTCCTGGGGCTGATGAGAGGCTCGGTGGGTAAAGAAACTTGCTGCCAAGCCTGACGGCCTGAGTTCAGTTCCAGAGCTCAGATTGGAGGAGGAGAGAAGTCAGTCCCCAAGTTGTCCTCTGACCTCCATATGTGACACTAAATAACTAATAAATGGAAAAGTTAATGCTGTGTCCTGGGCACAGGCTTGGTGACCAGAGTTTGATCCCCAGGACCCACATAGAGGTGAAAGAGGGTTGTCCTCTGACCTCTACAAACCCCCTGTGGCATGCACTGCAGAGCTCACACAGTAACAGTAAACAGTCCTGTATGTCACTGTGCTGTTAGCCTTGGAATCATTGAAGTCCTATGAACTATCCACTTTGAATAGTCCATTTAAAAAAGAAAATAAAAAATTTATCTCATTATGGATGTTTAGTTTCACAGACTAAGCCCAGATGATGCCGTTGATGTGGTCACCATTCATTCAGTTTGCTCAGACATATGAAGAGTATAGTCAGGACAGTCAAGAAGTAAATGAATCATCGATCATGCAGATACTCTCTTCTGCCATGCCGTCCTCTGCAAAAGAAGACATCAATCACTGCATGTGTGCGTGGGTTGGCTAGCAGTGCAGGTTGAAGTGCTAGGAATATTGTTTGCCTTGGCCGTGTGGTCCACAAGTCCGGAAGATACAGGTTACAGGTGTAGAGTATGGGAATGATGTAGGAGAACAGAGTGGTTATATGGATCTAAGCTTTCTCCTTTGGCCTGGAATAGGTAAAATGTGTATGTCATACAGGAGAATAATAAAACACAGGAAAAATACTAAGGGAGATGAATGAAACCACTAAATATCTCATCTTCCTAATTGACTTCCACCTTAAAACTTAGCACTTTTACATTGGTTCCTTCTCCAACATCATTTAATTACTTTCTACATAAGGTTATTTTCCCAGTTGTTGATAAATCCCTTCATGGTACACAGATTTTATGGATCAGAATAATAGGTTGATATAATTGCTGTGCTTCAGAAATAATTTTGGTATAAATTGACTGTAGAAATTTTCTTACATCCAGAATTCAGATCTTACTCCTAATCATCATTCTTCATTTATTCTACCTCTAGGATATACCCAGAATTGACGCCAGTATGTCACCAACTGCTGGTGACTACCATCTGTGTCATCTAGACTATTTCATTCATCTTCCAACTGGTCCATCTCCGCTCTGCTATATCCTGCTGCTCAAGTCTTTATAGAAAGAAAGATGATCAACGGAGATTAGAATAGTCCGCCCCATCTTGGTTTACAGTTTGTTCAGAGGCTTCTGTTAGGGTAGCGTCGAACATCTTCAGATGGTGTTCAGGGTCCTATTTAATCCCATCTTCTGTATTTACATTCTACCCATGCTGGTCTTTCCCGGTTTTGGGCCTTGTTTGCATATGAGGTGTCTGAGGTGTTTGAACTCAGGTATTTAAGTTCAAGTGAAAATCCAAACAGAGTTCAGCTCTCTCAACTTGCTAACTCTTGATAATCCCTTTGATCTCGATTTAAGCATCTCTTTTAAAGAAATTCGATCTTTGGCTGGAGAGATGGCTCAGAGGTTCAGAGCACTGGCTGCTCCTCCAGAGGTCCTGAGTTCAATTCCCAGCAACCACATGGTGGCTCACAACCATCTGTAATGAGATCTGGCGCCCTCTTCTGGCCTGCAGGCCTACATGCAGACAGAACACTGTATACATTATAGATAAATAAATCTTTTAAAAAAGAAAATAGATCTTACATAGTTAGACACTAGATCCTAGGCAATCCAAAGACAACCTGTTTTTCTTGCCCCTTCAGCATGCCGTACAGTAGTAGATTCATTGGTGTTTAATAAACTGTGAGTTGTTGGATAGCCTTGTGTTGGCACCGGAATTACTCCATAGGTAAATACTGCTTTTCACACAGGGCTCATTACTCTGCGGCCCAGGCGAACCTCAAAGAACTCACTGTGTCACTTAGGCTGGCCTTGAACTCGCAATAGTCTGCCTGCTTTACCCTTTTTAGTGCAGGGGTTACAATGTGGGGTGCCTCAAATGCCTAAAATGCACTTTTTAATATAGAGTACTTGATCTTGTTTTTCAGGTGACTTAATCTGAATTTGTGGTGCAGACATCTCAAATTTCAAAGTAGCATCTCTTTAACTACTGAAAAGAACATCGCTGTAATAATACAGATTTGTAAAGTTTCGGTACTGGTTTATTAACCTAAGAAATACATGTTTTCTTGAAGAGTAACATGGAATCACATAATAACCTTGGTCTGGTGATCTAATTACTGCTTGTGTGCACTGTCTCTTTCGACTCTTGAAATGGCCGATACTGTCAGCGTTATGATTGCTGTGTAGCTTATTTCATTTGCTTTTTCTTTATTTCATCTAATGATTTATTCTTTTCAGTTTCAGACTACCAAAATGTAACATTTTAGTATTGTCACATGGAGTGCAAAATAGAATTACCTAATTTTTTGTAAAGGTAGTCTTGTTCTCAGGACAAATTCTTTAAGCAGAGGCCAGAGCATCTGAAGGCAGCCCGGTACCTGGAGTTGTCCGGTGTGATTCATAGTTTGATTCATAGTTCTTTAGGCTCATAAATTGATTTTGTTATCTTGACTGCAGATTCAGGAATAGGGAGTAGTTGGATGCTCACAGCAAAGAGGAAGCCTGTTATTTGTGTATAATCCTGAGGTGGTCTGGTACGAGCTTCTTTTATTACACTGCTAAGCTCTGTTTGTTTCCTTCAGATTTTCACTCACAATAATGAACATTTACAGTAATGAAAGTCTGGGGTCTGACACTGGAGGTTTAAAAGGAAGCGAGGTATGAAGCCCTGTACTGGCACTCTTTTAAACAGTATATTTATAATAATTTGTTGTTTAGAGGTCTGTGATGCTGCATGATTGAATTTGTGTTTCAAAATTAGATTTATATATTTTGTTTTAGTGTAATTCTTATGAATTCTTTTTCAAAACTTTTGTATTACCTTAATCAGTTTTGCCTTTCAAAACTGTGAAGCATCTTGTTACTTGTATTTTAAGAAAAATTTTTCCAAGAATTTCTCTAAACATTTCCATGCTGAAATTATTTAATTAGTTTATTACATGTAATTACATCAGTTCTAATCTCAAGGGACTAGGACATTTCTCTTAACAATGTTTCCTTAGGTGGGATAAAGTGATGGCAGCGTAGGTATGAGGATGTGAGTTCAGATGCAGACACAGAGAGCTGGATGTGATGCCGCTCACCTGTAACCTCAGCCCCGAGACACCGAGAGCAGAGACAGGCAGAAACCGGGGATCATGAGCCAGCATTCCAGCTGCAGTGGCAAGCCCCAGGTTCAGTGTGCCACCCTATCACAAGAAAATAGCATCACTAATAGTAATAATAAGGTGAAGAGCATATAGAGATATACCCAAACTTGACATCTGTATGCACACACATGGGCCAGTTCACCTGTACACAAACATACATACTACACACACACACACATACACACACAAAATTTCTCTGTCAAAATTTCTTAAAATATTTAAATTACGGGAACTTTTTATTTGAATAATTATTTCGTGCTGGTCTGTCCCCATTGATCACATAATAGATCTTTAGATTCAGTAACTAAGTATCCAATAGTCTTAGGGAAATTGAAAATTATTTCTGTGATGTAAAATTTTTAGTGCTCCTTCTTCGAGAAAACATCAATTGATGGATGATGCTGTTCAGCAGGAGGGTCCGGAGGAACTGGGGGTCCAGGATTAGGCGGCTGCAGCAGCTTCCTCGGAGGATGTGGCATCGTCTTAGTCCTTAGACCATAGTTGAGGTCAAGGCCATGGCTGTGGTTGAGGCCAGCAGGCTCGTGGAGGTAAAGCTGAAGATAAGGAGTGGATCCCCATCACCAAGCTGGGCTGCCTGGTCAAGGACACAAAGATCAAGTCCCTGGAGCAGATCTACCCATTCTCCTTGCCCATTAAGGAATCGGAGATTACTGACTGTTTCCTGGGAGCATCCCTAAAGGAGAATGTTCTGAAGATCATGCCACTGCAGAAACGGGGCTGACCAGCAGACCAGGTTCAAGGCTTTTGTCGCTATCGGGGACTACAATGATCATGTTGGTCTTGGTGTTAAGTGCTCCAAGGAGGTAGCCACTGCCATCCGAGGGGCCATCGTCTTGGCCAAGCTGTCCATTGTCCCTGTGCAGAGGCTACTGGGGGAACAAGATTGGCAAGCCCCACACTGTTCCGCGCAGGCCGCTGTGGCTCTCTGTTGGTGCGTCTCATCCCTGCCCCCAGAGGCACTGGCTTCGTCTCTGACCCTGTGCCTACGAAGCTATTGCTGATGGCTAGTGTCTGCTATTGATGACTGCTACACATCAGCCAGGGGCTGCACTGCCACCCAGGGCAAATTTGTCAAGGCCACCTTTGATGCCACCTCCAAGACTTACAGCAGCTACCTGATCCCAACCTCTGGAAAGCGACTGTTCACCAAGTCTCCTTATCAGAAATTCACTGACCATCTTGTGAAAACCCATACCAGAGTCTCTGTTCAGGGGACCCAGGCTCCAGCTGTGGCCACCACATAAGGGTTTTTACACAAGAAAAATAAAGTGAATTTAGTCTGGTTTTTTTTTTTTTTTTAAATAATACTTTTTTTTTTTTTTAAGAAACTGCTTGAAATGATCATTGGCTGTTAGACTGACATGAGTCCTAAGACTTAGTACTTACTGCTGATCTCATAGGAAAATACTAGAAATTCTTGTGCTCCGTATGTAATTGCGTTAGCAGGTTGTATTAGTTACTTTTCTTGTTGCGCTAACAAAGTATTGACAGAAGTAATGTACAGAAGGCTGTTTTATGTTTTGGTTTGGTTTTGTTTTTGACTGATGGAGAGGGGATGACAGCAATTCTGTGACTGCAGGAACACGTGGTGGAGATCTTCACATGGCAGCTGGACTAAGAAGCAGAGAGGGCCGGGATAAGGCAGGCTGTAACCCTCTAAGTCCCACCTCTGCTAGCAGGGCCTTTTCGAATGTTCTGTAGGCTCCAGCTGTCACCAGCGGGGGACCCTTTAAAATATATGAGTATGCGAAGAACATTTTGCATTTAAACTAAAAAATAGTTATTGGTTATAATTATTATAGTTTTTAAGCAGTGTTTTTTTTTGCATTGTTTACATGTACTCCTTTAAACAGTTTAAGTAATTTTATAGGTTAGTTTTCCCCCCTTTTTTCATAATTTTTTAAATTGATTCTTTGTGAATGTCACATCTTGCACCCCAATCCCACTCATTTCCCAGTCCTTCCATGTCCACCCTCCACCCTTGGAGCCTCCTTCCAAAAAAGGAAATTAACAAGACGAAATAAAAACACTTAGCTCCTCTGTCCTTCCCACCTCTCCATCACATATTCATTTGTCATAGTGGCCTTGGGGTCTGCAGTATGACTGCAGTACACCCTTTTGAAATGAGTTATTGGTCTGGTTCAAGACCTCTGACCTCTGGCACACATGCCCTGAGTCATGGAGATCCTGGAGCTATGGTTCCACAGGACTGGTACCTTCACATACTCCAGCAGCTCATAGATGGGGTAGATAGATGTTGGGGTGGGCCAACTCAAAGCCCTAGATGTGGCCCTGGGTGGTAGCTGAGTTGGTCAGTCCAGGCCTCTTCAGGCAAGGGTCAGGGCCAGCTCTCCCATGCTGATGCCATTGGGGCCATTTCTCCCCGGAGTGGGGACAGCTCTCCAGCCAAGATAGCTGACGAGGGGCAGGACCAGTTCTCTGGTGCCCAGACCACCTGGGCCAACTCTCCTATGGCCCCTGGTAATAACATGGACCACAGACCTCAACACAGACCCGGGCTGCAGTAGGGCCATGGATCCACACATGGCTCTCGGCTGCAGTTTCGGCTTAAATGTATGTCATCATGACCTCAGTCAGGTAGCAGCAGCTCAGGCCACTCAGATCAGTATGGCCCTCAGACATAAACATGGCCTCAGGTGGCAATCCAGACCATGGGCATCCTCAAAGCTCTCAGTGGTATCATGGGTCATGAACATCAACACAGACCCGGACTTCATTAGGGCCACAGACATGGCCTTTGACTGCACCGTGGGCTGGGACCTTACATGGCCCCAGGCGGCAGCATAGACCACCCATAGCAGCCTGTTCCTCACCACCCTTGTGTCTTCAGTTCTGCTCTCCACAGCGCACGAACCACTCTGCTTCTCCTCCTCCCATTTCTCCACTGCATACCTGTCCATTGTAGTGGCGCCCGGCCCCGTGTGGAGCAGGCCTGTGGCTGGCTTCCCCATAGGCTAGTTTTCTGAGTTCTGAAAATGAGAATTTGTATAGCTTGTTTTTGTGCTCTAAAGTTTCAACATCACTATGGTGTCTGATCTTAGGATATCTTGACACTTACATATTGCTTCATGCTTTTATACATAGGCATGCCTCATTAAAAATCAGCAGAAAACAGGCTTAAAGGAACTTAGAAAATGATTAGTGTGGTCGCGAGAGTGCAGCTTCACTTTCAGATGCTGTCAGATAGTTTGCTGGGGTTGAATTTCTTGAGTTGTGCTTTCTTTGCTCTCAAAGGGAGCATTCAGTCTATTACTTTAACAAACCTGTCACCCTCAGCATTATTGCAGCTAATTTACAATTTTAAACCACAGCCTGTATCAGGATTTAGAAATATGCCCATAAAAAGGTGTGTTTTCCTAATTAAAAACATTACTTAGATTTTTGCTAAAATTTTTATCTTAAAAATTATTTTAAGAATTTAAGATTTTTAAGAATCTTAAGAATTTAAGAATTGGTCTGTTTAGGTAACACATAATTAAGTTTGCATCAGTAATTGATAATTTATTTGCTAAGAACATTGGAAATATACATTTGAAAAACCTGAGAATTGCTTTAGGTTTTATATCTTCAACAGCTGATTATTTTTAGAACCATGTGGGTTATATAATAGTTAGGAAGTGAGGGGTTGCTATGGTAGTGTCTTCAGCTGTGACCTAGGGAACAGAGCAACAATTTTAGAAACGAGTTGTTTTATGTTATAGCCCAATATATTTTGGCCTTCTGGTTAGATTAAAGTTTCCCTTTAATCAAGTTAAACATTGATAGTTTAAAAGATGTTAAGTTATATGTAATTGGCTCATTCTGTGCAGTTTTGTATTGCTTTTAAATAAAATGTCATTTTCAGTATATTAAAAACAATGAAATAAATTTGATTTCATATTCGCTTGGTAATTAATTTATGTTTTATTGTATATTTTGTTTTTTATTCTCTTTAATCTGGCAGAAGGTACTGTGTTAAAAGTGGTGAAGGGGAAGGGATTTCTAAAACTAGGAATCTGACATTTTCATAGCTTTTTTTTAATTTTTTTTATTTTTTTTGGTTTTTCGAGACAGGGTTTCTCTGTGTAGCTTTGTGCCTCTCCTGGAACTCACTTGGTAGCCCAAGCTGGCCTCGAACTCACAGAGATCTGCCTGGCTCTGCCTCCCAAGTGCTGGGATTAAAGGCGTGCGCTGCCGCCGACGGCGGCTCGTTTACGTTTTATCACTAAGATTTTGATAGCTGGATTAAATAGATGGTCATTGCAGTTTAGACAGGGAAATGAGAAATGAGTCTGGAGTGAACTGAAGTAAAGGGGAGGGCCAAGGGCAGACTTTATTTCAGGGACTTTTTGTTGTATGGATAGACACTGTTGTAAACACACTGAAAGCCACTTTCCTTTTATTATCACAGTAATGTTTGGAACTACTTCCAGAAGGTATGTGTTTGCTGTCCCTTAGCCTTTGAGCTGGAAGCCTACAGGTGCCCAAAAAATAAGTCATATCCCTCCTGTATCCCTGCACAAAACAGGCAAACATTGATTCCGTGGTGCAACTGTAGGACATGATTTTTTTTTTCTCAATATATCCTTTTCTATGCAAATAAAAAAACCCTCAACTCTTTAAATGATAATTAAATAGTTGCTTTAGAAAGGTATGTGTCCTTGTCTGCCTTCTCAATGACCTAAAAAGTCTTATTGTTCTTGCACTTCTATGCCATGACTTTGCTTTTTCTTCCATTTATATATTGATCAACTCGAGATATTAGAAATATAAGTTGAATAAGGCAAGATTTTGGTTCTCTCAAATTTTTCACTTAAGTCTAAATATATAACCCAGCCCAATACAGTAGCATATACGTGGTAGAATTCTGTTAAATGTAAATATGGGTCAAAGTTGAGGACACCAGAAGTTGTAGTTACACCTTCCTGGGGAGTTCAGTGAGGTTTCAGAGGACAGGTGCTTAGTATGGTCTCAACAGTTAGTATTCCCTGGGAGGAGAAGAAAAGGGGAGGCGTTCTAGGCAGAGCAGCATGTGAGGACAGGACTGTCAGAGTCATCTAGGAGAAGGAGAGTCGGGGGCTAAGTCCTGAACACACACGTTCTCAGTCTCATATTTTAAAAAATAAACCACGGGGCTGGAGAGATGTTTCAGTCAGTAAAGTTCTTACTGGGTGAGCACAAGGACCCATGTCCAGCTTCCTGTCACCTGTGTAAAACATTAATGTAGCTGTGCACACCAGCGGTTCCGGTACTGGAAGCCACATACAAGAGAGTCCCTGGGGCTAGACTACCTGGTTGCCTTGATTCTTTGAGCTCTAGGTTTAGGAAGAGAACCTGTCTCAAAAAACAAGGTGGAGAGTGATGGAGGAAGACACTCAACATTGACCTCTGGCTTACACAGACACACAGACACACACACACACACACACACACACACACACACACACACACATTGACCTCTGGCTTACACAGACACACATACACACAGACACACACACACACACAGCGGAGACTACAGGAACACACACACACACACACCCCATTGAGACTACAGGAAATGATCTTAATCCATGGGAGAAATTATACTCTTTCTTTATGATGTTTTAATGTTCCCTGGTTTTTGTTTTATTCTCCAAAGCAGGTTCTTGAAGGCCAGATGATTCAGCAGGTAGAAGTGCTTTGCCACAAGTCTGTAGACAGGGGTTTGATCACCATTGCCCTTGCTTGAAGGAGAGGACAGATGCCGAGAAGTTCTCTGCTGTCCACATGTGCATGTCTGCACCCATACACATCATACACACAGTTAAAAACAACCAGAAAACCTTAAAAACTCTTTTGCTGTTAAAAATGTACAAGGACTTTTTTTAAGAAGTAAAATTGACTGGATATAAGTAAAATGTAACTTAAACCATTAGAATTCATTAAGAATTTCTTACTAAAGAACTTGCCAAGAGCGTTTTGAACAGCATTTGCCTTGTGCAGCGTACAGAAGCGCAGTTAGCAGAGTGAGGTCTTTGCCTGTGCCTTGGCAAACTCTCAGCTTCTCTCTGCTGCATTTGAATCAGCCTCCGATGTAGTCTCCGGTCCCTCTGTGCACTGCTGCGGCGCCGAGGCTTCCCGGCATGCGAAATTCTTCTTTGAGCGTTCACTGTCTGCAGCACACACTCCCTTTGTCACGAGCACATTTCTCATTTGTGGCCCTAAGTTGACCTTTGCTAAGTCTCTCCAGTTGCACAGCTCGAGTCTTTCCAGCACTGGCTCTGTTGGCATTTCTAGCCGGCTGTTTGGTCTTTTAGTGCACTTAGATTATATTTGAGTTTCGTTTTCAGCATTATCTTCTTTTGCTGGTGTTGGCTGCTCTTTCGTCTCTGTCGACTCCCCTTTCCAGCCATCCATTGTGTAAAAGTGTGTGGGGGTTTAGAATGACAGGCAAGAAGGCATCACAGTGAAAAGCTTTGCTGTCTGTGAGTGCATAACACACACACAGTGCAACAAACTGACTTTGGTTGGTCACCCTGATCATGGGGCATCACATGGTGACTGATTTGTAGCCCACACTGCGCATAATGACGCTTGAGTTTATACATTCACAGTTGATATTTTCTGGTCAGTGAAATTTGAACCACGGTGTTGGGAGACGTGTTGTTTAACCCTTGCTTGCTGAATTTGTGCACATGGGGATTCCCCCAAGTGAGGACAGACTGCAATTCAAAGAAGCAGAACTTTTTGATAATTAAAGATTTGGTAGATTTGATGAGATTTCAGGTGGTGAGCTGTTGAGCACAGCTGGTACATGTAGAAATATAAACTTGATGCTGCTTTCTCAGCTTTTTTAGACTTCCTTAGCGAGGATCTCTTACACCAGTCACATAGTACAAATCTCTGCCCACACTAAATAACGATGGTATGAGTTCCCATGGGGCAGTTGATACTGAAAATTTACAAGAATGCTGTGTGTGTGTGTGTGTGTGTGTGTGTGTGTGTGTGTGTGTGTGTACTAGTAATTGCAAAGAAATAGTTATCACATAAGTTTGGCTTTGGATGAGGTGGCTCTGTTTGTCTTCATACAGTGTATAACTTCAGTCTTGAATGTGCCATTGTGTGTTACAGCTATAATACAGGTTTCTCTTTCTGTTTCTCACAGGTGAGCTGGTACAGCAGTTGATCTCAAGATGCCACTAGTGAAAAGAAACATCGATCCTAGGCACTTGTGCCACACAGCGCTGCCTAGGGGCATTAAGAATGAACTGGAATGTGTAACCAACATTTCCCTGGCAAATATAATTAGACAACTGAGTAGCCTAAGTAAGCATTTTTATCAGTTTAAACATTGCAAACCAGAATTTGCTTTAGACTTAGAGTGTTAAGAAAATGTACTTGTGATTTAGGAGGGATGCTTCATAGAAAGATTTTAATGTTAACTATGAGAATTTTAGTCACTTTATATAAAATCAGTGAGTTTGAATGGTAATTTCTTCTTCCTGTTAACAGAATCTCTCAAATCAGTATCACATGGAGATTAGAATTATTGAGATTGATGGGAAAATGTGATTTGATATCAGAAGATAGAGCCAGGATCAGACTTTGCTTAGTTGTTACTTCTGTTTACTATATCTGGAGAGTTCAACTGTTCCCATTTTGGGACTTTAGGATCTCTTTTTAAATATATTGTGTTAATATAAGGAAATGTCTTCATATAATGAAAGGTGTAGAGTGCAAGGACAGTGGTAGCAGTAGGCTAGTAATGTGACTTGTGTAAGGGACGCCAGAATATGTGACCAAGAGTCTAAAACACACCATGATGTGAAACGGCAAGAGACCTCTGCTTCCGGCAAGCAAACAAACAAAAACCAAGTAAAACGGCTCCTGACAATTCTGAATTTTCCGTCTTCCCCTGATAGTGCAAAAACTGCCTGTGAACCCAGCAGTGACAGTAAACTGCAGTGCTTCGTGTGGTTTAGGGATGTCCCCCCGGCTTCTCAGTGCACACACATCCCCCATTAAGATTTTATGTTTTCCTATTAGAAAGTAATAATTACTACTTTTGTAATAGAGAACTAATGAAAACTTAAAATTCACTTGATAAATTTCTTCTGTTTTCTTGTCTCTTAACCATTGCGGTTCTGATTACCTCAAAGGTGTCTTCTACTGTCGCCCTTCCTGTGGTTTTTCCCTTGTTGAACAGTCAGTTTACATTGACGAGTTGAACTAATAAAGTCTAGTTTTTACTCTCACATGTAAATAATTTGACAGACAGTGTAGTATTCCATTTCCTGTTGCTATAACAAAATACTTGAATCTGGATACCTACAAAGAAAAGATATTTAGGTCACACCTTTTGAAGTTGAAAGTTAAGTTTGAGCAGCCTTCTGCTCAGCGTCTGGTGAGGGTCCGCTTGGTTGTGTCACAGTATGATGGAGAAACAGAGGGTACCCGCTGGCTGAAGAAGAGGTCGCTAACATGGGGAGCCTTTAGCTTAACCTGCTCTCTCTTCAGAACTAATCCAGTCTAGGAGAACAGTATTAGAGCCTTCTGATAGATGTCTCCATGACTTGATCATCTTGTACTAGTCCTCAGTTTGTGATGTTCCACCATCTCAGTGCTACTACACCAAAGGCCAGACCTCCTGCACATGAACCTCTAGGGAACAACAGTCTGTCTAAACCATAGAGTCTAGGCAGGTAATTAGGCTAGAAAATAGGAGAGGGGGTAGGTAGAGTGGATTTGTGAGACAAAGTAAGTTGACAGACATTGGACAGATCAAGTTGAAGTCTGTTTAATGTTAAAGGTTTGTGGCTATTGTCCCAAAATAACATCTCATTCTTTAGTTGAAGAATCTCAAATATTATAAGTATAGAAACCCTTCTGAATAGAATGCACAGGCGTATATAATTGACATTCAAATGAACTGTAGATGTAGGAACTATTTTTAAAAGCCTATCATAGGTGAGTTAGGATTTAAGGCGGCCTCCTATTTGAAGTTTGGATTGAATTGGATCTTTAAAGAGTGCGATATTTTGAAAAGGAGAAGACTAGAGGCAAAAATCACGTGTTCACGGGGAAGGGTGAAATGACCTGACATTGGCGACTGTGGTGAAGTCTGTCTGGAGGACAGAATATTAGATGAGAGGCCTCGTGCTCAGTTTCATAGATGATAGCATGGTAGAGCACATAGATGATGGCGTGGTCTAATCTAAGCATAGTTGAACTTCATGTAGGTTTCACATTGAAACTGTTACCTCTTTCAGGAGGGGAAGGGAGGTAGATAGGAAATGTAAGGAATATAAAGAGAACGGATGGGATGCTGGCAGCTAAAACGTTTAGCATTTAAACTTCTGGGAGAGAATGTCATAAACTCTTTAAAACTGTTGAAAAGCTATAGACCGTTTCTCCAGAAAAATCCAAATGTATATGTCGTATAGTTAGGTTTTCTGTTTCTGTGATAAAACACCATGGTCATAAACAACTTTGGGGATGAAAAAATTTATTTCAACTTGCAACTCTGATACCACACTCCATCCATCATTCAAGGCAGGAACCCGGGGGCAGGAATTGATGCAGAGGCCATAGAAGAATTTGCTCCCCTCTGCTTGCTGAGCCTGCTTTCTTTTATCATCCAGGACCACCAAGCCCAGGGTTGACACCACCCATTGTGTGGCACTCCCATATTAATCATCAATCAAGAAAGCGCCCCACAGGCCAATCTGGGTGGGGCCAATCTGGTGGAGACATTTCCGTATTTGAGGCTCCCTCTTTCCAAATGACTAGCTTGTGTCAAGCTAACGTAAAACTAGCCAGCGCAGCATCTAAAAACCGGCTTATAATTTTAGGCTTGTGTAAACTATGAAAAGATCCTTGTTTTAAACTGATCTCTTTTAGAGAAGAAGTAGTAATTTTCATCTGTGTCCCTGACATTTGTATTTATAGCCCATTTGTAATGCTTCTCTTACCTGCCAGGAAACTGGAAACACCTTGAACACTGTCCCACACCCACAGTCAGCCATTTTCTCTGCTCCAGGCTCTTACACTACTGTTGTGAATCGTATTTGTGCCAGGTTACTACCAGACTCTTGTTGTCTGTGTCTTCTTTCCTTAAAACTTCTTTTTGAGATAGATAGTTATTATTTATTATCTATATTTATTTATGTATAAATATAACTATAGTATAATTATACACAATATATTTTATGTATTATTTATTATATATTATTCTTATTTGACAGCTGAAGGAATTGATAGAAGTGCCTCACTGTGAATGAAGGAAAGATTTGAGCCTGCTCTGCTTTTAAATTGCTTTTCATATTTGTTTAAATATCATCCTCTGTTTAAAATTTGTGAAGTTCAGAGGATTTCTGGTCGTCTTTGGCTTCTAGTTTTTGGTAATAAGGGATATACATGACTAGAAAAGTTGAAGAATTTAGCTTTTTGATGATTTTTAAAAGCAATTATAATAAGAGAAGGTCAAATGTCTCTCATAAGTGTTGGTTCTGTGTTTCCTGAGACAGTAACTAGTCTTGTATTCTGCTCTCTGGCTTGAAATCCAGCTCTAGCAGAGTCTGTGTACAAACACTGATTACGGAGTGAAAATGTTTTTTGTATGTATTTTTACATAATAGTATTCCCTAACCCTCATCTGGAAGTTAAGTATAAAACATTTAAAGTCTTCCCATTTTAGACACAAGTCACCAAGCAGAATGTAGTGGGGCAGTTTTCCCAGACACACACACACACCTGCCTCCACCGCCCTCGTATTAGGATGGGGTTTCAAGTGTAAGACGGTTCCAGATGAATGCCCTATGTAACAGGAGTTGACCTGCTTCTTATGAATGCAGTTCCAGATGAATGCCCTAAGTGACAGGGGTTAACCTGCTTCTTGTGAATGAGTGATCACAGCTGCATTACACTATGGTGTGTTTCATTTTTGCTTAGGTAAGTATGCTGAAGACATATTTGGAGAATTATTCAATGAAGCACATAGTTTTTCCTTCAGAGTTAACTCGTTACAAGAACGTGTGGATCGTTTGTCTGTTAGCGTCACACAGCTTGACCCTAAAGAAGAAGAACGTAAGTTTACTCTTAGTGTATTTTCTTTATGTTGTATTAAAACAGGAGATGAATGTGTTTGTGAGTAGTTTTAAGTGTGGATTGATTACAGTCGCCCCTTGACCTTTGTGTCCGTGTGGAAATAAATCAGTGTATTATCTAAGAGCTGTCAGCGTGACTTCCATTGCTACTTTTAAAAACAGCCTTTTTGGGAATACTATTTATTTCTTGACTTCAGACTTTCTTCAGTTCTTTCTCCCTTACTTTTTGTGTGCTTTTTGTCTGAGAAACTAAAATTATTTGAAAAGTGTCTGAAATCTTAAGGTTTCATGTCACTTCTTTTTTTTTTTTTTTTTTGGTTTTTCAAGACAGGTTTCTCTGTGTAGCTTTGCTCCTTTCCTGGAACTCACTTGGTAGCCCAGGCTGGCCTCGAACTCACAAAGATCCGCCTGGCTCTGCCTCCCGAGTGCTGGGATTAAAGGCGTGCGCCACCACCGCCCGGCTCATGTCACTTCTTTTACTGTGCCTTTGTGTATGTATTGCAAAACTATGACTTTGATATTTAATTGACTGCTGCTACTATCTGCTCTAAATGACCATTCCCTAAACAAATTGTTCTATGCCAAGAATAAAATGGAGATAAAAGGTTTTCTTAAAAAACCACATTGCTATTTATTAATGGTAGAACTGCCCAGCTTCTATAGATGCCTTGCATATTAACTTTTTAAATGCCTGATAATTCTTTTGCGTTTTGTTGTTGGGTGGTTTTTTTTTTTTTTTTTTTTTTTTTTTTTTTTTTTTGAGAAGAGGTTTCTCTGTAGACCTGGCTATCTGGAACTCACTCTGTAGATAAGGCTGGCCTTGAACTCAGAGCTGCACCTGTCACTGCCTCTTGAGTGCTTGGATTAAAGTCGTGCGCCATCACTGCCTGGATTGTTTGCTTTTTTTTATTCATAAAAGGAAATGAAACTGAGAATATAAATTTCATTTATATACTATAGAGAATTGTTTCATGTGAGTTTTTCATGATATTGTACTCATCAGATTTTTTGCTGAGTAACACTTTTAGTATAAATTCAAGTTATAGATCCAAATTTAAACATTGAAAACATTAAAGAATATTTTTAAAGCAAAGAGTAGTGTTAGGATGAATATCTTGATTGAACATCTCCTTTTGGCATAGTGTAATAAGTATTTATTACTCATAGCGTACATCACTCATTAAAATTGAGATACAGTTCAGCAAGGTCTTTTTAACGTATTTAACCAAGTTTTCTAACTGTAGTCAATTTTAGAATATTTTTAGCACTCCATAAAAAGGCTCCACTCTACATTCCTTCCCCCACCCTGCCTGTGTCTTATCCTAATCTACTGTATCCGTGGACTTTCCTAATCTGGACATGTCATTTGAGTGATCGACAGCCAGTGGTCTCGTGACCAGTGTCTCCACTTCGTTCTTAAGATGTGTGTGTGTTTCTCTGGTGACTGAGGACATTGAGCTTGGAGCCCTGTGTATATTTTCTTGGAGAAATATCCACTCAGTTCTTTGTCCCTATATGTTCCTCCTTCTATACCTCATTTTAAAATCGAATTATCTTTTTATTGTGAAGTCATAAGAGTGTTTCTGGATTCTAGGTCCAGATCCTCTGTCACGTGTATGTTTTACATGTAGGTTGTCTTTCTTAGAGCTTTCCTTTGAAATATAGTTGTGTACATTAATCACATTTCATGAAATTCTTGAAATATATCTAATTATTATTGTTGAGCAATACTTTATAACCATACATACTTTCAAATATAATTTTTATCAACATTTTCTTTTCAAATATTTAGTTACAAATGTATGCCATGTAAGAATTTCTATATAAATGCCATTTTCATATATAACAAAAATTAACATTTAATTTCAAAATGCTATTACTTTTTAAATATAGCACTTACTGATTTTCTTCCTTGACAGTTTGATGCCTGGATATACTGCATTCTGGTTACTCATACTGTTAAATGCTAATAAATGTCTTAATACAATCATTAAGTAAAAATACTGATACAAGTAAATGACTAAAGGTGTGAGTATGTCAGAATTATTTTTTCTGTAGCTCCTTCAAAATATGTGAAGCATGAAGAAGAATTCTCAATCTAAAAGCTGAACACTTAACTGTTTTGAATGTGAATAATTGGGATTGTTTGTGGAGATTTGTGATTCAATCTGGGCTTTGAAATTCAGTGGGAATTCAAAGAAAATAACATTGTGAACATATAATTAAACTACAGAGTATGATAAAAGTATTTTCAATTATCTTTAAGTGGTAGCAGCCATGAAACTGCCAAGTAATTAAGAAAGTGTAAAAATGTTATAAAAATGTATACATTTATATTTAATTCAATTTTGTTTACGAGCATATAGAACTGACATACTGTGTGTCTGATACTATTGAGGTAATACAAGGTCTTGTCAAGTGGAAGGGGCATTGTCATTGTCACAGTGGGGTGTTTCTCAGTAAGCTGTGACAGAGAAGAGGTGAAGACAGAGAAGGACTGACTAGTTTGCCTGCTTTTGATGTCCTCTACCAGATGGCTTTGGGCATCTGTCGGCAGCTCTGGTTTGGTTGCTGGTTAAGTTGCTGAGTTGAGTGAGGAAGTAGCAACAGTTGACCATGTTCATTGCCCCACCTGAAAACAGTATGTGATCGTGGGAAGAATTAGCCTCCAGACCAGATCTGTTTCTGTTCTGCTGGGCTGCTTAGCTGCGTTTGCTGAGCCTGTTGTGTGTTTTCTAGCTTTGGCTGTTTGTATTTAAAGATGGAAAAGCAGTTCTGGTCTCACTGAAAAATGGAAAGCATGAATGAAATGAGTTTAGTGAAAGCATGCATCACACACAGTGTTTACTCATTAAGTACCTGCTGACCCACTCTCCGATGGCAGCAGGAAAGCCTTTTCTTTTCCTGCCCCTAAATTGTGTTCTCATGTTTACAAATACGTCACAAGTTGGGGGTGTGGACTTGTTGAAGATGCAATTACACTGTGACCATGGGGTAGACCAGGCCCATTGCTCTGCGTGTGCCGTACAGATCCAGTTGTTCACAAACTTTACTTGGAAGAAATGATCCTGTATTTTAGGGGAAATGGTGGAAAATTGTGATTGCTTACTGGCATTGCTGTGGTATACAGCATTTGTATGCTTAAGGTCATACATACTCAGTATATAAGATATCTTCTTCTTTTGTTTCTAGTTTTGTTTTGTGATAGAATCTCCCTCTATAAACTAGACTGTCTTGGAACTTGTGGCAAATCTCCTGCCTTTACCTCCCAAGTGCTGGGAGCCATCATGCCAGCTTTACCAAGCTTTTTAATGTGAAGAAATCACTCTAAATGTCAAAACTACAGTATTTTGTTGCATTTCTTATTTTAATATGATGGACACTACAAAAACAAATGAAATTAGCTTTAAGTCATCGTGTATGCCATTGTGCTGTACCAATAACTGGGGGTACTAATGTACAAGAAAGTCTAAGTCTTCAAAAACTTATAGTGAGGTAGAAATCATTATAGTACAAATAAAAGGAGTAAAGTGAAAACTAATATAGATCACCCACATGTGATATTTATAGTATACATAGCAAGAAGTCAACACTGTGTTTAACCTAGAATGCCGCTAGACATTAGTTCCTTCAGCTGATGAGGAATAAAAGTAGATGGGAAAAGATGACAGAAAAAAGGAAAAGAGTTTAAGTTGGGTGGGGGTGGGCAAGAATAGCCAGCAAAGAAAAAGAAATATTGGAAATGTGTCATTAGGACCCTCTGGGCTTGAGAAACCGAAAGTTGTGTTCAGAACTCACCTAAAGGTCAGGCAGAGAATGATCAGGGTAATATAATGATAGACTATTTAGAATGACTCCTGGTTAATGAAGTCACTAAAGGCACACAACCTGTTGTGCATACTAGCTTTGAAATAAATATGCAGTATATTGATATGTCATTCAGCTGAGTTGTCTTAGGAAAATAAAATGAAGTTGCGATTTTTGTTTTAGTATCTTTGCAAGATATAACGATGAGAAAAGCTTTCCGAAGTTCTACAATTCAAGATCAGCAGCTTTTCGACCGCAAGACTTTGCCTATCCCATTGCAGGAGACATATGATGTGTGTGAGCAACCTCCACCACTCAATATACTCACCCCTTACAGGTCAGTAGAGTGGTGCGCTAAAGACCCCGGCGTCTCCCTCATGCTTCAGACTGAGATGCTTGATTCACACACGGTTTGAATCGCACTTGGTTCTAGGCCACAGAATGGCCTCTCTACCTGTTGCTTTCAGAGAACTTTTATTTATTCAGTAGACGAGCTTCACAGGCTCTGACATACAAAAGACAGGACCTGTTCGAGTAATTATTATGAAGAACCACTAGCAAAGTGATTGATTGCCATGGAATTGGGTCAGTAAAGTTGTCATTGTCTTTCTAATTTAATTTTTAGTCATAGGGAAATGAAGCCAACAATTTCATAACGCTGACAAACATCATTGTTGCATTCTCTATCTGATCTTGATATGTGTATCTTCACTTTCTTTTAAAATACTTTCCACCACTCACTCCAATGAAGTCTGGAATTAGTGTTTCTTGGGAATTCTTTCACAGGATTTGTTAAATAGGCAATTTGAGATGTACAACACATATCCTGAAAAAACTGATACTGGAATTGTTATCTGAAGCTGTAGTTCAGGATGCAGGTCGACGGATGTAGGTGAATGCTAACATTGAACTGAAAATGAAGAGACATCTTTTGGACTTAGTAGAATACTGACTGGGTTAGAACACTGCTGGAAATGGGAGAGGTTCTCTCTTCGGAGTGACACTCCTGCTTTCCAGACTTGGGTTTTCAGGAGAACTGGTTCTAATTATCGACTTTTCTCAAAGGACTTAGAAAATTCCGTATTCAGCCAAAGTGGGCTTTATTGTTGAACAGCAGTACTTTACACTATTAGTATCAACTCTGAAAAGCTCTGCTTTTCATTTTCCATAGTTTCATTTCTGATTTATATTTTTAAAAAATGTGTTGCTACAATGCTCTATTTTGGCAATATTTATTCATTTTGAGACATGATCTCCTTCTGCAGTCCAGAATAGCCTCGAACTTGTGACCCTTTAGCCTCAAGTGCCAAGACCACTGACATGCACCATGACTGGGAGACAGTACTGTAACACACGCTCTGTGTCACAGTGCTGTGTGATGACTGTGATATGAGGGGAAGCGCATTTGGGGGACAAGTTTGTCTGATTGTTCCTGTCTTACCTAATACATGGCGTTGGCATACTATATTTCAGGGACGATGGGAAGGAAGGGCTGAAGTTTTATACCAATCCTTCGTATTTCTTTGATCTGTGGAAAGAAAAGATGTTGCAGGATACAGAGGATAAGCGGAAGGAAAAGAGAAAGCAGAAGGTATTAAAGATGTTCAGAAGCCTGGAGTTCTGTATGCATGTGTTGTTGCACACGGGAGACTGTTAACCTACACTTTGACGGTCTCGTCTCATGGGGTCCGTGCATTGAAGCCCTTAACTGCACAGATCACAAAGGAATGTTGTGCAGATGTGAGGGAAGGCCGTAAATTAAGGCCCACCGTGTGTCCCAGCTGTTGTCAACAGGTGGTTGTATTCTCACCAAGTTCCCGGTACCAGAACTTTTACCAGAAAGTGGAAAAGTGCTGCCATTTTCCACGTTCTGGTAAAATTTTCCTGAATCTGCTCTATTTCATACTGATTTTTAAAGTACACAGAAGGAAGGAACAAGTTTTTTGGCACAAGAGAGACACAGGCTGTCTTCATCATGCCTTTGTTTATCTACTTTCCCAGTCCCCGTAATACCCTCTTGGTACATTCTTACGTGCTGGACAGTGCCCTTGTGTTCTAGCTGGAGTTTGCAGACTGGTGACTGGCAAGCCAGAGTGCTCCTGAGCAGAGGTTTTGTTTGCCAAGCACAGGGTTTTTAAACTTTGTTTGAGTAGAATTCCTTCGCTGGCCATGCCTGTCCAATTCACAGCGCGCCCCGTCTTACACCTGACAGACTTGGTTCATACATGTGGCCTGCCTTGTCCCTTTGGACGTTGGGTGTACCTTCTCCAGGCCTGACTGTGCTCTCCCCTGACTGTGCTTTCTGGCCATGTCCCATACAGACAGTTTAGTGTCTTGGTTATTGACTAGGGGTAGGTAGTTCCGTCCATGGTAAAACCTTGAGACTTACTAATAGTAGGTATGGGAGTAAGGATTAGTGACTTTTCTATATTCAGAGGGTTTCTGCCTAAAACCTAGGCACACCATTTTGCATCTAATCCCCTGGTTTGAAATGGAGTTACAAAACCGTGGTGAGAAACTGGGATTACAGCAAACTCTGGTCAGTTTTAACTTTGAGTGTGCCTGTAAAATGGTTCTGTGTTTGGCTATATCATGATGACATTGCCTTTTTAAACATTGACCTTAGAGTTGTATTTGGATTATTATAGTCTCTTTTTACGTATTTAGCATTTCACCACTTGGCTTGTGTCATTGCTTCTGTTATAGCAGAAAAATCTAGATCGTCCTCATGAACCTGAAAAAGTGCCAAGAGCACCTCATGACCGGCGGCGAGAATGGCAGAAGCTGGCCCAGGGTCCAGAGCTGGCTGAAGACGATGCCGATCTCTTACATAAGCGTATTGAAGCTGCTAACGGCCCCGCCTCTCACTTTGAAACAAGGTTTCTTTGACTTGGTTTTTGAATGGATGCTGAACACTGAATTTACTTACACTGTCTCTCTATCCTTCTAAGTCTCCCAAACTGGAGTTGGAAGGATCTGTTGTATAGAAAAGATTGTAGCTCTGACCACTGAACCTACAAAATCCAACCTCCTCCGGCAGGCCATTTCCATATTTGGACTTTGTATTCCCGTTTGTAGAAAGAAATGTTTATGATTTGTTTCAGCTTTTAGCTGAAGATTTAACTGCCTCCAATATTTCAAGTAGACTGTGATGAATGCCATAGTAGAGTGTGTCTGGAATAGTTTTGAAGTATTGATTTATCTCATGAAACTGGAGCTAAGAAGAGGTTCAGTTCTGTTCTTTCCCTGTCCCCAAATTCAGATATATTGGGGATTTCAGACAGAATTACCTACCTTCTTTTACAGACGTGTGCTAGGTCCTGTTCCTTTCTCAGTGGCCAGGGGTCCTGGCTGAGTAACATGCTGTCATAACAGACACATGTTTTCAAGTTTCTGTGGGAAAATTCATGTATGTATTTTATTTCCTCATGTTATTGGAAACAAGCTTCACGTCTTCTTTTGAATAACACATAGAAAGTATTGGAGGCATAACTGAAACTTTGAGGCCCAGTTTGAGAGAAATGTATATCTGAGAGATTCTGCATAGCTATATAACTAAAAGAAACTGAAAGAATAGAAATTAAACAAACGAAAATCTGTAGCTGTGCGCTTCTGTTACCGTTAAACATAGGTGTTTGTCTGGCCTGTTTACCCGTGTAAGTAGAGTAATTTCTTTCATGCTCTGCACATCTGTTAATCCAGCTTTGTTCCCAGAGTGCACTGCAGTTGGTAAATACTAATCTCCCCATGCTCAGCTATAATTTTATCTAACTCTCACGTTGGTATGTTACTTAGCTCCGTTCTCAGTTTTCCTGTCTTTTCTGTAGCCCTAGAACCAGAGAAAATTTTCTCTTGTTAGAAAACTTTTAGAAGGGGTTGGGGATTTAGCTCAGTGGTAGAGCGCTTGCCTAGCAAGCGCAAGGCCCTGGGTTCAATCCTCATCTCCAGAAAAAAAAAAGAAAGAAAGAAAACTTTTGGAAGCCATTAGTTTAAGAAAACAAATGTCGGCCGGGTGGTGGTGGCGCACGCCTTTAATCCCAGCACTCGGGAGGCAGAGGCAGGCGGATCTTTGTGAGTTCGAGGCCAGCCTGGGCTACAGAGCGAGATCCAGGAAAGGCACAAAGCTACACAGAGAAACGCTGTCTCGAAAAAACCAAAAAAAAAAGAAAAAAAAAGAAAACAAATGTCCAAGTGGTAATAAATTCCAGTTTTTACGTTTTACTTGTCAATTATTGGTTAAAAACAATTCACACAGAAATAAACTACTGGCACTCAAAAGAATAAGCGTTTATGTAACATTTCATTTCTCTAATAGATACACTCTTCTTTGTCTATTTCTTGAAGGCCACAGACATACGTGGATCGTATGGATGGTTCTTACTCGCTTTCTGCCTTGCCATTCAGTCAGATGAGTGAACTTCTGACCAGAGCTGAGGAAAGGGTCTTAGTCAGACCTCATGAGCCACCTCCACCTCCACCAATGCATGGAGCAGGAGATGCAAAGCCCATACCCACCTGTATCAGGTATGCGGGGACAACCTCATAATGCTTTATCTTAGGGACCAGTGGCCTTTTTCTTTAAAGGATCAATAGTAAACATTTTGGGCTTTCTGGACAAATAGTTTCACTAGGGCTTTAGTCTGCCTTCGTTGTGGGGAAGCAGCCGGAGAATGCCCATAAGTAACTGTTTAAAACAGAACTTGGTTCACAAAACAAGGAGCCTTTGGCCTATAAAATGTATTTGCTTTCCTCTGATTGGAGCAGGCACATTCTCCTGGGGACATTTGGATATTTGCTTTAAAGATCCGTGTTTTCATGTCATTGCAGCTTTGTTAGCTAGCTTTATCTTACACAGTTTACTAAGAAAAAATGAATTTTTACAGTGTGGTAAGGGTCTAAAATATGGAGGCTAAATATATAGTTTGATATTAAGAAAAATATTTTAGTAACTTCAAAGAGAATAGAAAGTTTCTTGTAGCAATATTTCAGTGAAGCCATTTTGAATGTTAATGTGGTCAGTTATCCACCTTAGACGTTTTTAACATAGGTATATTAAAGAAGTTTTCTAACAGAGAACTACAGCCCAGCTTTACCATTTTTAGTTTAAAATAGAACAAACCACAAAAACCTCAGATCACTAACTTAGGAAAAAAAAAAGGGCTGTAAATTTCCTTCTGTGGTTTTTAATGAGCTGGCATTGGCTTCACTGAAATGACACACAATGAGTCTTAACAGCCTCAGTATGAATGCACCGTCATCACATTAGCCAAATGTTGCTGTGAGTGTGAGTGCAGCCACCACGGTGTGGTAAGTGTGAATGCACCGTCATCACCTTAGCCAAATACTGCCGTGAGTGTGAGTGCAGCCACCGCGGTGTGGTAAGTGTGCCTCACTGCAGACTCCCATCATAATGCAGGATTGACCACTATCGACTAAAGTAGGCAGAAAATTTCCGAGTGGATGTGAAAGTGGCATACAAAGTCGAGACTGTTCAGAAAGTTAGATTATTACAAACCGAGGAGAGAGATGGCTCCGTGATTAAGAGCGCTGACTGATGTTCCAGAGATTATTACAAACCGAAGCACCACCCATTAGTTTTCTTGTACACTTTTAGTTCTTATTCTTTTGCAATACTGTTAAATAAAATGTCTATAGGAACATGTTGATGGGTGTATTGATGTAGCTCCCGGTAGTCATTTATAGTTTCTACAGTCACTTTCTTCTTGGTTTCCTGTTCAGTAACTTGTAGATTCTCTTTATCATTGCAGCTCTGCTACAGGTTTGATAGAAAATCGCCCCCAGTCACCAGCTGCGGGCAGAACACCTGTGTTTGTGAGCCCCACCCCCCCACCTCCTCCCCCACCTCTTCCATCTGCCTTGTCAACTTCTTCATTAAGAGCCTCGATGACTTCAACTCCTCCCCCCCCAGTACCTCCCCCACCTCCACCTCCAGCCACTGCCTTGCAGGCTCCCGCAGTACCACCACCTCCAGCTCCTCTTCAGATTGCCCCTGGCGTTCTTCACCCAGCTCCTCCTCCAATTGCTCCTCCTCTAGTCCAGCCTTCTCCACCAGTAGCTAGAGCTGCCCCAGTATGTGAGACTGTACCAGTTCATCCACTCCCACAAGGGGAAGTGCAGGGGCTGCCTCCACCCCCACCACCGCCTCCTCTGCCTCCACCTGGCATCCGGCCATCATCACCTGTCACAGTTGCAGCTCTTGCTCACCCTCCCTCTGGGCTCCATCCAGCTCCATCTACTGCCCCAGGTCCCCATGTTCCATTAATGCCCCCATCTCCTCCATCACAAGTTATACCTGCTTCTGAGCCAAAGCGTCATCCATCCACCCTACCTGTCATCAGTGACGCAAGGAGTGTACTACTGGAAGCAATACGAAAAGGTAATTGTCTCAGAGCCTTGAAAAGCATTGGAAATCTTCTAAATACTTAGGACAATGCTGTGTTCCTCATTTATAAACTTTTAGGTGACCATGGTTTTTTACAAATGGTATTTAAGGAACAGAGCTATGTAGGACGTCTATTTTAAGTGACTTTCAGGAAAAATATAACATTTAACCATTCTGTTTTCATACTTAGTGGGGTTTCTTAAAGTGAATGAGAAATCGAAAGCATTGGAGTTGGGAATGGAGTTCAGTTGATACAGTGCTTGCCTAGCGTTCACAGAGCCCTGGGCTTGATGCCTGGTGCCACATAAGCCTGAACATAGTGGCCTACACTTGTAATCCCAGCACGGGGGAGCTACAGGCATGAGGGGCATCAGAAGTTCTAGGTGTTTCTTGGCTGTGGTTAGTCCCATGCCAGCCTGGGCTACATGAGACTGTCTGAAAAAGAAAAGCAGAAATTTAAAGCATTAGACTTCTGTGATATAGAAAATTTAATAAAAATTCTCCCTCTGTATATTTTTAACCTCCTTAAAATAGTATTTTCAGTGCAGAAGCTGTTTATTTGGGGTGTAATTGACATTTGTTTCTCCAGATGCCTCTAAAGGATTAAAGTTCTTCGCTTAGAAACAAGAAAGATATGTTTATTCATTTCTTATTTCAGCATTTCCTAAGCAGAAGTAAGAATATAGAGAATGATAGTACCTTTCCTTCAAGGACGGGACAGTAAGGCCACAGAAGATACATTCAGCAGTTTATTTTGTCCCTGGAGGTGGTAGAAGTATGTCATCTGGTTACAGATGAGCATAAGGTGCAGCAGAGCATGATGGATAAATACAGATATCCCCAGGAATAGCTGGGGGTTCAGGATCTAATTTATAGGTGATTATGTAGCAAAAGACTTAAAACTCAAATACAGTTCCTTCAAATTCTCTTTTAGTGGAGCTTGCCTTTTATTTTCCCATTAGTATTTCTCCACACGCCTTTAGTTTTAATCCATGAGGATTGTATCTGGTTTTTGCATTCTGATTTTAAATGGTTGGTTTGGCTTCGCTCTATCAGGTATTCAGCTACGAAAGGTAGAAGAGCAGCGTGAACAGGAAGCAAAGCATGAGCGGATTGAAAACGATGTTGCCACCATCCTGTCTCGCCGCATTGCTGTGGAGTATAGTGATTCGGAAGATGACTCGGAGTTCGATGAAGTAGACTGGCTGGAGTAAGGAAGTTGCATTGCTCTGTATTGCAAGACTGAATGCACATGTCCTTTGTGGCGCTTGTTCTTTGAAAATGTTTGGTCATTCTAGTGTTTTGCTTCCTATTCCTCATAATGGATAACCCTTTTCCTCCATAATTTTTGATTTCTATGAAAAGTATTAGCACATATTTCAAACTAAATATTTTACAGTGGCTTATCTTTTTCTCCCCTGGAAAAATCTAATTTGGTCCAATAAACCACTAAGTATTAAGCATGGACAGCCGTTGTTAGAGTAGCAGCTTCAGTTTTTGGTATACCTTAATTGTGCACTTTGTGATTTTTTTTTGTTTTGTTTTAAATTTAAAGAAAGCAACTGAGAATGAAATCTTGAAGGCAGCTGTGTCTGTTAATGAGCCTTATTCCATTTTTTGATGTTCTAAATGAAGAAACACTGCCTCGATTATATGAAAACACTCAGAAAGAACATTTAGCTCGTAGTGTTGAATTCTCTTAAGGAATGGTTAATTTTTTTGTTATCATTTTATTGTTTTAAATACTTGCCTTATTTGAACGTTTAGCAGAACCCCTTTCCCACTTATATATTGTGTGGTACAGTTTTGCTTGCCTATAGAAGTTTAAATTTTTTCCATGTGAAATACTCAGAATAAGCATATGTGTAACTTACATAATGTGAGAATAACAATCTGATGTAATAAATGATTCATTTGAAAGGTTCCCGGTGTCGCTCTTTGAATGCATCTGTGGATAAGGTAGCTTCTAAATGCATAGGCAGTGTGCGAAAGAGGAACAGCTTCAGCCGTGGAAGTCCTCTGAGTTTTTTAAAATACAAATTGTCTCTTATGTAAGGGAACGTTTATGCCATGCTTTTCTGAAGTTGCACAATTACATTTCAGCTCCTTGTTACCTAACATTCCTCCTTGCTCCTTGCCCTCTGAATGCCTTATTGTCAGTTTATCACCAGGTGAACAGGTTGTGTAGGGATGAGTTATTTGTATTTGCGTCAATTCAAGGGGATGGGGAGGCATGTTAACATCTTTACTTGCGTTAAGGATGCTAACTAAGAGAAGCAGCTGTGACTGTGCTTGCCTGTGGTGCAGTCCAGCACTTGGAAGGCTGACATGGGTGAAAGTCTGAGGTCAGCCTGGGCTGCATGGGAAGGTCTGGGCTCAGAAGCAACAAGCTAAACTGAATGGAGTTAGGGCAGGTCAGTTCCATTGTTGTTTTAGGTGGCCTCACTCTTGAGCCTGGCTTGTGTCCACATCTTGCAGTCCACTTCCCAGTTCTTCATCAAAAAGTGCCTTGTATTCCTTGACTCTGGGTCTCCGAGACTTGCAGACAAGGTGCATGTGGCTGATGTGAAGTACACCAATTCTACACCTAGGCCTCCTCCCTGATGCCTGTCCACTCCCCCTCCCCGGTCTCCTGGCTGTCGTACAGATCAGAACCCGTGTAGAGAATGACACCAAGGAAAGACGCTGCTAAAGCAGCCCAGCCCAGGTTCACTTGCTTCCTGGCATGTTGTAAACAGGCAGACAAACCTGACCAGACACATGAGCCCATGAACAAAAGGTGAGTGCTCATTGTTCTGCATCTGAGTTTTGAGGTGTGTTATTTCATGAAGCATTGTTGGGGAAATAGGTGGTTGACTCATAGTTAACTTGCTATCATGATAATATGGGAGGTATTTAAGCAAATAACAATGACCTGTGATTTTTGTAAAATAGAATGATGAACTAAGTTCAGCTATAGCAATTTGATTTGTGAATAAAAAATTTCCTAATGGTTTAAATAAAAGATTTGATTCAGTCTTTTAAATAGCTTAGTTTAGAACAGTGGTTCTCAACCTTCCTAGTGCTGAGACCCTTTAATACGGTTCCTCATGTTGTGGTGACCTTCCAGCCATAAAATTATTTTCACCGCTACTGTTATGAATCATAATTTAAAATTTGAATATCTGATATGCGACCCTTGTGAGAGGGTTGTTTGACCACTCCCCTTAAAGGGGTTGCGACCCACAGTTTAAAACGAGTTTAAAGCCATTCAAGGCGCCTTTCCAGCCTTAGGAAAATACAGTATCAAATTAAAACTTAGAATATGGCAGTTTAAAGTCTGTCTTAAGTGTGATCATAATTAAAAAGTTACAACTGGCGTTTTTTTTTTTTTAATCTGTGTATGTGTTTGCACATGTGTATGGATGCATATGGAGTGGGGCACGCGTGACGGTATACATGTGGAGGCCAGAAGTGACTTGGGGTGTCAGTCGTCATCTTTCACCTTGCTCAGGAGATGGGCTCTTGCTGCTTGCCACTACACGCGCCAGGTTCGCTGCCTGAAGATTAACTATTGCAGGCTGGAGAAATGGCTCAGTGGTTAAGAGCACTGACTGCTCTTCCAGAGGACCTGGGTTCAAGTCCCAGCACCCACATGGCAGCTCACAACTGTCTGTAACTCCAAGATCTGACACCCTCACACAGTCTGTGTACACACAGCAAAACACCAATGCAAATAAAATAAGACTAAATAAATTATATATATAAAACAAAGATTAACTATCACTGAATAACCAAAACATAATGGTGTGGGGTTTGAACAGTTAAGGGAAATACAAAAGAAAATTTATTTTTATTTATTTATTTATTTATTTATTTATTTATTTATTTATTTATTT
>CABHPP010144534.1:0-28984 GCA_902168425.1 Peromyscus attwateri | reverse complement strand
TTTATTTATTTATTTATTTATTTATTTATTTATTTATTTATTTATTTATTTTAGTAATAAAGTAGATGTGCTTATCAGTAAAGCCTAGAGGTATATATTATTATAGTTTATAGAGCCTCTTCTTGTTTTTGGAAATATTTCTGGGAGATACCGTGACTGAAGAAGCCAGATACAGCTTCCATTGTAGAGTCAAAATACCCTTTTTGTGTAGGGTATTCAGCTCACTTTGCTAGAGTTCTTTTAAACAGGTTATCTGAGGTCAGCTCTATTTCCATAAGAAGAATGAAAGCTGCTGGGTGATGACCATCTTCTTATGGCTGAACTGTTCTCCATATCCAACAGGGCTATCCACAAACATAGATGAGTGTGTGTTGTGGGCACCCATTCTCCACCGTGTCACCAGATCCAGCCAACAGGTTTTGGTTAACCTGCTTGAAACTTTCAACTCCCCTTTGGCATCTGTGAGCTCTCCTTCCTCTTCTTCCCAGGAGTGGTGAGTCAGAGGTGCGGAGAAATGCTCCCTTGCAATAGTGATGTTGGGATGAAGTGCAGCCGTTACCTGTAGAGGGAAGGGTTGTTTCTCTCTAGCTGTCCTAAGTGAGGGATATCCACTAGCTTCAGGCTTAAAAGGCATGTTAAGCTGCCACCGTGGTCCTCCATAGCTCATAATAACGTGAGCAGATGAGCTTAATCCCAGAGACAAAACAATGTTAATTTGGGTTGTGCTGCGTGAATTAAGAAGTGCCTCCTGTGCTCTTATTTTTGGAAAGTCCTACCCTTGTTTGTACATCATCTCACATCATATTTTCATGAAGTCTATCTGGACACCACACCTGAAACTATATCCCTCTTCTGATTTCTCTGGTTCTTTCATGGCAGGCTTTCCTCAACAGATACTCATCCCACTTCGCATTGCAGTTACTACCTTTTTGAACTTGCCAGATAGATACTCACAAGACAGCTGGGTGCTAATAGGCAACTCCAGAAGTAGTGTTAGAAGCAATTTCAGAAATGCCTTTTCTTTTGTTCTGTCTCCTAGGACTCTTAAAATACTCCCTCCTGTGGAAATGTCTGTCTCTGTTAATCTCAGTGAGAGTTGATGGGAAGCTAGCCTTGATATCATCAGTTTGTGTGTGTGTTCCTGTGTGTGTCTCTGTGTGTGCCTGTGTGTGTCTCTCCGTGTACTCCAGTAAATGGAAAGTGTAGGAGTGGCTTCTAGCCGAAAGCTGACCACCATTAATATTTCTGGTCTCTTTTTCCTTAGTGTAGAAAGCAAAATTGTGTTTTAATGGGAATTCTCATGAGTTACTTTCAAAGTAGAACTTTAACTTTGCCCTCAGTAAACATGGCACTCGTGCTTTTTTTTTTTTTATTTTCCGTTCACTTTCATTCTTTTTTTTTTGAAGATTTATTTTTTATGTCTATGGGTGTTTGGCCTGTAGTTCTGTATGTACACCATGTGTGTGCATGGTGCCCACAGAGGCCAGAAGAGGTCTTTGGATCGCCTGGAACTAGAGTTACAGTTGTGAGCTGGTCTGTGGATGCTGGGAACTGAACCTGGATCTTCTGCAAGAGCGTCAGGTGCTATCTCTCCAACTAAAACTACTAAGCCATCTCTCCAACCCCCACTACGTTTTTCTCTTGATATCAATGCCAGCTGTTTTAAAAACCTTCTTCCTAAAGTGAAGTAACTATAAGATAAATTATTTCAAGCTTCTAAATAGTTAAAGAAATTCATTTTTTAGTCCATCATCTCTGTTAAATTCACTTGATAAGAGCTGCATATATACCAGTTTTTTTTTTAAAAAAAAGATACTCATTGTGCAAATCAGGATTGAAAGATAGTGTTTCTGTGTTGAACTAATAAGATGCAAATTAGGGAATTTCTTAGTTGGATATAAATAATTGTGGTTAATTAAAGACAGCTTACTGAAGCCAAGCAGAATGCATAGGCCCTTGTAATACATATAATGCAGCCACCCCCATTTATTCACTGCTGTATGAAGAATACATTTATTTATGTTCTCCATGACCGGACTGTAGAATGCAAGTAATTGCTGCCCCTTTTCAAGCCTGCCAGCCAGGCTCTGAGTGAAGAATGAATACAGCCTTGAATAGGCATTTGATACACTTTTTTTAAAGGCTAGTTATCAATACCTTTTTCTCATTATTGTAAGGCCAGCTGCTCTGGCTTTTTCTACTTTAAGGGGAAACACACACACACACACACACACACACACACACACACACACACGCACACAAAACTGAGCATGTGTTGAAGTCTCTCTTTCGGGGTGTGTATGCTCTCTTTTTTGTAAACCTGCAATGATTTTGAAGATTTTATTGTGTGTGCATGTGTATACTTAGGGGATTCTGTGCCTCTGTGTGTGTGTTATACTCAAAAGACTTTCTGATAATTTTCTTGTTTATCCATCCTGCCTCTAGGCTAACTTTTCTAATACTATCTTTGATATGGAACACAGATAATTTCATGACTAATAAAATTCCCCACCTACCTCTCTGACCTGAAACAACAAAAAAGACACAAGACTTATTCAATCACAGTATGTTTTCTATTTTAACATCTTCCAGTGTTCCTTAGTGTATATTTTATTTGTATTCATGAAGGACATGAAGTATACTTCTATCTTGAATGAAAATACATAGGAAATACATAGACCACTCTAAAAGGAGCACATTTTCCTGTGAGAGATGTTTTTATTTTTCTATTTATTTTTATTCTATTTCTATTTATTGAGTGACTTCTATTTTTATGCCTTTGGGGTTGATGCCTGGGTACCAGGACCACAACAGTGAATAGACAGAGCCCTCCTTTCTGAGCATACAGATAAGTTCACAAAGCACAGTGAACATTCTATTAGGGAAGCTTACAGTACAGAGACTGTGTTAGTCACTTTTCAATCGCTGTGACAAAACACCATGACCAAGGCAACTTACAGAAGAGTGTATTGGGGGCTTCTGTTTCAGAGGGTGAGACCATGACCATTGGCAGTGAGTGTGTCCGCTGGAAGGCAAAGCATGGTGCTGGGGCAGTAGCTGAAGCTTGGATCCTGATGTACAAGCATGAGGCAGAGAGAGAGAGAGAGCAAGACTGGGAATGCTGTGCACTTTAGAAACCTCAAAGCCCACCCCAGCGACACACCTCCTCCAATGAGGCCACACCTCCTGATCCTTCCCAAACAGTTTCATCAGGGGAGGACTTGAGTATTCAAACATATGGAAGCCTGTGGGCACCATTCTCATTCAAACCACCACATTCCACTCCTTGGCCACTTACAGGCCCGTAGCCATATAACGCAAAATGCACTTTGTCCAACTTCAAAAGTTCCCATAGTCTTTCACAATCTCAGTATAGTTTAAAAATCTAGTCTCTTCTGAGACTCAAGGCAGTCTCTTAATTATAACCCCTGTAAAATAAAGCAGATCACATACTTCCAACGTCCAATGTGGCACAGAATATACATTACCATTCCAAAAGAAGGAAATAGGACATAGTGAGGAAATCCTAGATCAAAGCAAGACCAAAGTCCAGCAGGATGAACTCAGATTCTGTAGCTCTGGTTCTGACGTCAGAGGGTTTAGGTGGTTGTACCCTTCCAGTTTTGCTGTCTGCCACACATGTCTCTTCCTTAGGCTGCTTCCATCCCGTCTGTAGCTCTTCTTGGCAGCTGCCCCATGGCTCTGGCATCTCCAGCATCTTGGAATCTCCCACACAACCCAGGCTTCACTCTCACAGATTTATGCAGCGGCCTCTCAGGGACTCCCTTGCCACATGCCTGGCCTCGAAGGCTTTCTTCAACAACGGAGAGGAAGAGTTCATAACCCCTTTGCCTCCGCACCATGAGTCTAAAGGCAGAACCACGTGGCACGTGCTGGCTAGGGGTAGACACTGCCCCTCCCTCCTTGCATTCCATTTGCATAAACTTTGATTTGCTATTGCTTTCCTTTGTTGCATGAGCTTTCTTTTTTACAAGCTTCCAACTTTCATTTCTCCTTTTCTCTTTCAGCACAAACCTTGACTCAACATTGAAGTCCCTGGTGCTCTTTTTCTCCTCAAACTGTACATTTTGTATCTCTTTGTGCCCTGCTTGCTATTTGTCACCTGCCTGGGGATCATTACTAATAATCAAGTGACAGAATCAACATTTGGTATCTTGAAATCTCTTCTGCCAGCAAAATTAGTTCAAAACTCTTCTAAAGTTTAGCCTCAAGTAGA
Source organism: Peromyscus attwateri (assembly GCA_902168425.1). Classification (NCBI taxonomy): domain Eukaryota; kingdom Metazoa; phylum Chordata; class Mammalia; order Rodentia; family Cricetidae; genus Peromyscus; species Peromyscus attwateri. Next base: position 24,747 of record CABHPP010144534.1, on the reverse strand, counting down.
TTCTTAGGAGAAAGGCAAAAAGCAGCCACATTCTTTGCCAGAATATCACAAGAATGGTCTTTAGCCCAGTTGCTAGTGTTCCCCTCTGAAACCTCTTAGCTGGGCCTCCATAGTCCACATTGATCTTAGCACTGCTGTCTTCCAAGCTTCTACTAAGTGTTCACATGGACAGCTCACCCCAGCTGAGAACGCTCCATGCCTGCCACCCCAAACCCGCCCTCTCAGAGAAACCACCAAAAGTCGAGTTCCACCCAGATTGTGGAGGACGAGTCATTGCCCTGCGCCTAGAGCTCATCCACTCCTGCCCCTCCAAACCCTGCCCTCTCAGAGAAACGCTCTCCCCCACAAAGCCCAGTTCCAAGGCTGCCCAAGACCACAACCAAAAGCTTACCATAGCAGGAACCCACTTTGGGAACGTCATCACCCCACGCCACTACAGGGTATTTAAACCACTTTAGAATGGCCATGTAATTTCTCTCCTGCTCCCTTTCCTGAATCACCCAGGAATGCTTTGCTCAGATTAAACCTGGTCCTTTACTTTATTAATTCGGCTCGATTTGACTTACTGTGTCAGCGGAAAGACTTATTATTGGGGTACAGAAACCTTTCACTAGGATGGCACTTCAGGCCCTGCTTACAGCATTCAACCACTTTCCTAGAACAAAGCACCAAAGTCTTCCACAACCTTCTAAAAAGCCACATGGTCAGGCCCATTACAGCAGTAGCTTCGTTACTCTTCTATTGCTGTGACAAAACATGATGAGGGCAACTGACTTAGAGTTCTGTTACTGGGATGAAACACCATGAGCAAAAAGCAAGTTGAGGAGGAAAGGGTTTCTTTGACTTACACTTCCACATCACTGTTCATCATCCAATGAAGACAGGGCAGGAACCTGGAGGAAAGAACTGACGCAGAGGCCATGGAGGGGAGCTGCTTACTGGCTTGCTGCTCATGGCTTGCTCAGCCTGCTTGCTTATACAACCCAGGACCACCAACCAGGGATGGCACCACCCACAATGGGCTGGGCCCTCCCCCATTGATCACTAATTGGGAAAATGTCCTACAGCTGGATCTTATTTTTTAATCAAGATTCCGTCCACTTGGATAACTTTAGCTTGTGTCAAGTTGACATAAAACCATCCAGCACAGCAACTTATGAAAGCATTTAATTATGGGCTCATGGTTCCAGAGGGTTAGAGTCCATGGTCATCATGGTAGGGGACATAGCAGGAGGCAGGCAGGCATGGCGCTGGAGCAGTAACTGAGAGCTCACATCTGGATCCACAACATGAATCAGAGCGCTAGCTGGGAATGGGATAGGATTTTAAAACCTCAAAGCCCTCATCAGTGATACACTTCCTCCAACAAGACCAGGCTTTGAGATTCTTCCCAAACAGTTCCACCAACTGAGGACTTTGTATTCAAATATATGAGCCTATGGGAGCCATTCTCATTCAAACCACCAGAGAGACCAAACTTAAGAAGCCAGGACAGGTGCTGAAGAGATGGCTCAGAGGTTAAGAGCATGGGCTGCTCTTCCAGAGGTCTTGAGTTCAATTCCCAGCAACCATGGTGGTTCACAACCATCTGTAATGAGATCTGGTGCCCTCTTCTGGCATGCAGGCATACTGCAGGCAGAACACTGAATACATAATAAATAAATTTTTCTAAAAAAAAGTTACAAGTTTTTATGAAAGGCAAGAAAGGTTTGTGCATGGGATGCAATGGCCAGAAATAGAGTAGGGAGGGATGAATCATGAGCACGTCTTCAGAAAGACTTCTCAAAAGAGTTTGCATTTTACTCCATGGGCAGTGAAACTGGAGAGAGGCGACATTAGAATATAATTTTAAAACCTAATTGGTGACTACAGATGTGAATGAATTAGCAGTGTGTGTGCAGGTGATTAGAACCAGTCAGAGTTAGCATAGGTAACAGGCTGTTGGCAGGAGAGATAGGGATACTTCGAGCAGTGGTTCTAACCTTCCTAACGCTGCGACCCTTTAATACATTTCCTCATGTTGTGGTGACCCCCAACAATTGCTACTTCATAGCTAATTTTGCTAATTATGAATCATAATGTAAATATCTCATATGCAGGATATCTGATGTGTGATCCCTGTGAAAGGGCTGTTAAGCCCTCAAAGGGGTTCACAACCCACAGGTTGAGAACCACTGGGTTATTGGAGAGGAGAGAATCAAGATGACTTCTAGGGTCCAGGCTATAAGGGAATATCGAGGGAGAAGCAAATTTGGAGGGATGTGTGGTACTATTTGGAGTTTCAGGTAGATCAGGGGATTCATTAAGGTTGGGGGTGAGTGGAGTGAGAGCTTTGTAGAGAAATTATCAGTAAGCAGTGGTTGAGGTTGGTGACCCTGAACTTAGGGTGACTCCGGTATGCAGTCTGTATAGGAGTTGGTTTGGTTGTTGGTTTTGTTTTCCAGCAGCCTGACCTAATTCCATGATTATATTTCCATGTTGAAGCTTTCCCACAATTCGCTACACTGCTGTTTGGATTTCCTCTTTGCACTGAGTACATTCACAGGCTCTTCTGAACTGTCGGCTCATGCGAGTCAGTCACCCTCTCATAGTAAGACGTGGTTCCTCCCCAGGTTCTGCATCACCCTGACTCCCTTCTCTTAGGTTCGGATGTGGACCCTCGTTTCCTGTCTCACCTGCAGAACTTTCCTTCTTTCCAGATTTACAGCTATAGCTGCCCTTCACATGGTCATCTTTGCAGTCCAGAAGTCTTCCTTCTGAGTGTGCTGTCAGAGATGACAGTGTTGTGATGAGGATGGAATTCAGGACAAAGAGCAGAGGGGAGCCCTTTAGGATTTGATGTTGGCTCCTTCATGTCCGAGCCAGCTTGTCTGCCCTGTTGACTCTGTCAGCAGGAATCCATTTTCTCTTGAAGACATGGTCCTGGGGTCAGATAAGAACTTAGGTGTGGTCCTATTAATTTTACCTTTTAGAGCATATGGAGATGAGACCCAAGTTTTAATTATTGGATTGGTTGATTTTTCCAGAGTTCTTTGACAGTAGACTTTTTACCGTTAGCAAGGCTTTTCAGAAAAGCAGAGAATGTGGGTAATTCTCTGTAAACTGGTTAGCATTACTTGTAAGAGCGCTGAGTGAAGGGCTGACTAGCCAGATACCAGGCTTTCATTCTGAAATATTTTTGTTGTGAGAAAGGTATATAGAAAAATATATAACGTTTTCAGCTCCATAATCTGCCGGCTGTCCCCCTTTCAGATCTCAGAGCAGAATACTGCCATTGCTCCAAAGGCGGCTCTCACGATGCCTCGAATGCCAGTTTTTCCCAAACTCCGACCACAGGTTATCAGATTACAATCGGGATGTAAAACGTGGAAACCGCATTCTCTAGTAGTCAACAGAGGACAATCATTCTAACCTTAGCATAAGGAAATGAGTAACTTTTCCCCAGTGGGAAGATTTAATCTGATTTTTGTTGTATAGAATTTTGCCTAAATTTGGGGTATGCATAAGTAATTAAACCTTTTGTTTGTTTGTTTGTTTTTGTTTTGTTTTGTTTTGTTTTTTTTCGAGACGGGGTTTCTCTGTGTTGTTTTGGTGCTGTAGACTAGGCTGGCCTCGAACTCGCAGAGATCCGCCTGGCTCTGCCTCCTGAGTGCTGGGATTAAAGACGTGCACCGCCATCACCTGGCCTGAACCTTTTGTTTAATTACACAGATATGCTTTGTGTGTCTGACATCTTAAAATTTTGTGAGATTTATGTGTTTTTCAGTGTCTGCTTTATGATAGGCTGTGACATAAGTGTCACAGTTTATCTGTTCTGCTGTTGATGATTGCTTCATGTTTGGGACTGAGTCATGGGACACTCAACCCCTTAGTCTTACAGGATAATGCCAACCTCTTTCCCGAAACAGCTGATAAATGTGTAATCTACCAGCAGTCTTAATTCTGTTTCTTCACACCCTTGCTTGGCCTTGGGGATTTATATTTCATTTTAGTCATTTGAGTGGATATGTGGCAGTGTGCCCTTGTAGTTTTAATTAATTTTACTTCCTCTGATTTCTAATAAGACTCAGCATATTTTTATGTGGCTGCTAGCCATATCATCTTCCTTTGTGATCTCTCTCCTCATCCTCCCCTCTCTTTTTCTCCCCCCCCCCCCCACATTCATCTATTTATTCTCCATCCCAGCCACTCTTTTTTTAATGGTGCCCATTGGGGAAAAGTTGCTCATTTTAAGGAAGTTCATTTTATCATTGTGTGTATATGTGTGTGTGTGTGTGTGTGTGTGTGTGTGTGTGTGTGTGTGTTCTGTTTAAGAATTTCCTATGCCAAGATTAGAATGATTGTCCTGTGTTCACTTCCAGAAGCCGTTTTCATCTAGACTATAACTGATTATTGTGTGTAGACAGTACTGAAAACGCAGATAGACAAATACCTGGGTATTTACAGCTCACATCCTCATAATGGTATCAGTTTTCTTACAGACTTAAATAAGGATTGATAACCAGAATGCAGCCCGCTCCCCCTGCTTTCCTGTGCAGTTGTGTTCAGTGATCTTGGTCCTTTGCTTTTCTATATAAATTTAGCTTCGGGTGGGCAGATAACAGACAAGACATTGAGAGACAGCATAGCCTGATCAGTGAGTAGCCTTTATTGCTGCCGCTCTTGTGTGCCTTGCGTGCTCCCAGCCACTGGAGTAGCCAGAGCTGCTCATTTGCACATCTCTAGGAGCTGGGCATGATGGCACATGCCCACCTATACTCCTCAGCCTCCAGAGGCTTAGACGGGAATCCAGAGTCTGCATCAAGCCTGGTCCGTAAGGAAGTACCAAGGCTACATAGCAAGACCGCTTCCTAAGACAGACACATAGTCTCGAGAACTCTGCCTCTAATGAGCAGATCTTCAGTCGCCTGTGAGCAGTTTTCTGTGATTTCTTTCTGATCTACATGTCATCTGTTTCTGTTAGCCTAGCTGGAACTTCAGTGCATCGCTGAATAAGGGTGGTAAGGGCCCAAAGCTTCCGTGCTTTGGTCTCGTCACTAGTGGGAAAGCCCACGTTTCCCTCTGAGGTTATAACCTGCAGGGCTTTCATAGTGCCCTTTACCACATGAGGAGAGTTCTCTCAGTCCCCATTTGCAAAGTTTTAACACTGATATGGAGTTGAATTTTGTCAGTGTTTTTTTTTTCTTTCTATATCAATCTGTTGTGGTTTTCTCTTTATTTTAGTTTATTAAATGTGCATTTCTAGAAGTAGATGCTTGATCATCACCCCTTTTATATGCTGTTGGATTTGATTTGCTAACGTTTTGTCAAGAGATTATTGTATTTGATGATCAAGAGAAAAAAATAGTTCCCCCTTTCAAAATGTCTTTTTCAAGTGTTTCACTTGTTTTCACACTGCCCTCTTAAATATGTTCTTGCCTCTATTTTCTCAACTTGTGTAAGATTGACATTGTATCTTTTTTTTTTTTTTAAGCGTTTGAACCTGTTTGGGTTAATAATCTCCCCCACCCACTCCCTATGGGATTTTTTTTAAACAAGGTCTTTCTAACTTTGATAATGGATAGGAAATTATGTATTTAGATTATCAGTTGTGTCCATTTCAGCTTCACTGTTGAGTTTATTGGCGTACTTAGTGTCCTTGAATGGCAGAGTCTGTTTACTACTCTGGTTTCATCTTGTCTATGGTACTGGGAATCCAGCGGTGTCTTGAATCTGTGCTGTGGTGTCTTGAATCGCTTTGGAACATTCTCTGCCAGGTTTTCTTTCTTTCCCCCTAGAGTTCCAGGTGCCTTCATGTCGGGTGTTCCTGTCTCCCGGTCTCTTAGCAATCCTTCTGTAACTGTTACCCTCCTGCCTGTCCCATTTTAATACGCCCTTCCATCTTCCTTCAGGATTCAGGGAGCCTTTGCTGAGCCTGCAATTGTGTGCAATTTTGCAGTGTTTGTCATTTGTACAATTTGTCACTTTTAAAAAGTCCTCAGTTTCCTGTCAACATTTTTTTTTCCCTGAGACAGGATTCTCCATGTAACAGCCCTGGCTGTTCTGGAACTCTCTCTGTAGACCAGGCTGGCTTCAAACTCACAGAGATCCACCTGCCTCTGCCTCCTGAGTGCTGGGATTAAAGGCGTGCACCATGACACTGGTTTCTGTCAACATTTTTAATGCTGCTTTTTATTTCGTTGGATATAGTAAGAATAGCTGTGTTACAGCCTGTTGCTGGTGATAGATAACCCTACCAGGGGCTCATATTCAGTAAGGTTGTCTTGCTGTCTTTACAAAGCCTGTCTTCTGGGTCAGTGGCATCCCCATGGCTCACCCTTTAGGGTCTCAGCCTAAAGTAGGGAAGTTGACTTGGCTTCTCCCTCGGCCTGGCCCTGGCCTCCTAGCACCCTGAGGCTGGCAAAAGTACTGCTTTTCTCTCAACAGTTTCCTCAGGAAACAGTAGCATCTCCTAGGGGAGTTTAAACATTGAATCATCAACACCCCCCTTTCATCTTGCCCTGATAATTCTTCATTATCCGACCTCCCAGGTAACTTCAAGCATGTGTTTTTTTGTTGTTTTTTTTTTTTTTTTTAATATTTTGTCCTTCTTTTCTAGTTGTCCATAGCAAGAGGTTAGCACTCCCTACCCCACCGTTATCAGAAGACATTGGCTAGCTCACCTATCAACATCAAAATTAATGCAAAGTCCATTTTGTTACTTATAAAAGCAAAAATTAATGGCCTTTTTTTTTTCATCTTGCGTGTGAGTAACCCAAAATGCAGTTTCCACAGAGTTTTTTAAACTTACAATTAAACTGTTTGTTGCATGCAGCTGCATTTTAAGACATGTCAAAACAACAGCAACAAAGAGGAGACTGTGAATAATGCAGGCTATTTTTAACTCGCAGAGGGGAATTTTCAGAAGCATAGAGACAGAGGCTTACGTGCGAGGTGGAGATAGTGTGTCCAGGAGTATTTTGAGGGCTGAGAAGAATGAAGTGACAGATCTTATGGTCCTGTCAGATGGCTAGTTTATTGTTCAGGTCTTAGAGGGCACCATTTAGAGGTATGCAGCTTTATCATAATTAAATTCTGAAGGCACTTGTGTGTTTGACACCTTTTTTTGGAGTTCAGTGCTGTTTTAACTTGAGTAACTGTAGAGTCTTTGTTGATCACAAATGCTCTCCTCCCCGGTGTCTCCTCAAGTAACAGTTCTGCTAAAGTGTAGACCATGTCTTTCCCATCTTTCTCCTCCTACTTTCTGATCCAGTGCATATATTTTTTTTAAATATTAGTGTCTAGAATTCTTACCATTGTGGATACAGCTCCTTTTCAGATTCCTAAGGTTTAACATTGTACACACTACAGAGAAGTGTCAACAACCGTTATTGCCATCATGACCCACCAGCCCTCTGTTATTTTGGGTGGCAGGCGCTCTCCCGAGCAGTTTACATGACTTCTTTCCGTTGATTTTTCTGATATTAGAACAGGATGGGACATGCATTATCCCCATGTCATAGATGAAGAAGCTGAGGCTCCGAGTTGCAACGTGGCCTGCATCTTATAACAGCTCATGTGGTGTAAGGACTAGGTTTGCACCCAGCCTCATCCAGCTCCACAACTTGTCTAAAATCCTTTTTTTTTTGCTGGAAGCTACTATGCGTTTATTTACCTTTTAAGAAATAATGTGGACATCATTTCCATGTGAAATACTAGTGTATCATTTGTTAGAGTGTATTATAATTACTTGCTTAGGTTACTGACCTTTCTGATGGACTCTGAGACTCTTAATCTGTGTGAGTGTGCACATGCGTGTGTGTGCAGGTATCTGCTGTTGGTGCCACTGTGCATATGGGGAGGTCAGGGGACAACTTTAGGTGTTGGTCTTCATCTTTCTCTTTAAGGTGGGTGTAGCTGGAGAGTTTTCTCTCTGGGTCCCACCAAGCCCCGGCAGTCCGACAGCCCACTTATAAAATAAACACACAGACGCTTATATTATTCAAACTGTTTGGCCTAATGGTTCAGGCTTCTAGCTATCTAGTTCTTACATCTTTTTTTTTTTTTTGGTTTTTTTTTTCGAGACAGGGTTTCTCTGTGTACCTTTGCGCCTTTCCTGGAGCTCACTTGGTAGCTCAGGCTGGCCTCGAACTCACAGAGATCCGCCTGCCTCTGCCTCCCGAGTGCTGGGATTAAAGGCGTGCGCCACCACCGCCCGGCTAGTTCTTACATCTTAAATTAATCCATTTCTATAAATCTGTACCTTGCCACTTACCGGCATCTTCACATGCTGCTTGTCATGGTGGCAACTGGCAGTGTCTCCCTCCACCTTCCTGTTCTCTCAATTCTCCTCTCTGTTAGTCCCACCTTTACTTCCTGCCTGGCTACTGGCCAATCAGTGTTTTATTTATTGACCAATCAGAGCAACACATTTGACATACAGACCATCCCACAGCAGGCGGGTCTCTCATTTTGCAACTGTGTAAGCCAGGCTACCTGGCCCTCAAGCTGTTGGGGATTTTCCTGTCTCCACCTCCTTACCTTCCTGGGATTACAGGTGCACACTGCCATATCCAGTCTTCACATTTGCACACTTCCCTGGCTGAACCATCTTCCCAGCCCAGAACCGTAAGAACTAGATATCCTGTTAACTTTTGTGTCCTCAGCCTTCGATCTAGGTTGAAGTTCATAGGAAACCATCAGTAAATGACTGCTAAAGTAACTTTTTTTTTTTTTTTTTTGGTTTTTTAGAGACAGGGTTTCTTTGTGTAGCTTTGCGCCTTTCCTGGAACTCACTTGGTAGCCCAGGCTGGCCTTGAACTCACAGAGATCCGCCTGCCTCTCCCTCCCGAGTGCTGGGATTAAAGGCGTGCGCCACCACCGCCCGGCAAAAGTAACTTTTTTAATGCATGAATTAGTGTCATTATTATCAGAATTAGTTACTGTGAGATGCTAAAAATACAGAAGCGGAAATTGATGTGGCTTATTACAGTGCATGAGGCTAACAGGAAAGTGTTGAGACTCCTGGTACCTGAATGTTGCTTTCTTACTCATTTCTTCCACCGTCCAGTTAATACACCAGACAAAAGACCGCCTGCACATATCAAGAGTGGCAGAGCTGGAGCAGCTTACGTTTTCCCATGTATGTATGTATAGCAGGGCCTCCTTTGGAAGTTACTTTAGGAAACTTGCTGACACTGAACAAGACACCTTCTATGCTCCCTGTTTCTGTTGGCCTCTCGGTGTAGTGTATCCCTCGGTACAGTGGCTAGCCTTGCCCAACTCCAGGCTTTAGTTAGCTTTCATTGTTAGTTCATGGAGCGAGAAGGAATAGCCTACCCAGTGCTTATCCAATCTGGCTGGTCATCGGCCCCTTTAGAAACTTCACAACCTTTATCATCTCATCAAATAGTTCTTTCGGGTTCTCCTGGGATTCCATTGTCTGTATGCTCCCAAGTGCGGTGTTGTCTCGAGTCCTAGGTGCTCTGTCTGCCTTCGGGACCATCACACACTCCTTGTTTTCGGTTCCGGTTCGGGGTTGTTTCTGTTGCTCCGTCACTGAAGTTCACTGGGGATGTTTTTGTTTGTTGGTGTTTTGGCTATAGCAAGTCTACTTTCAGAAGTCCATTAGCGCTGTTACTAGACTTGTTACTTGTAGCGCTTCTGTTTCATGCTTAGCGTTCTCTCCTCCCTGGAATTCCTTCTCTGTTCATGCATGCCGTCTATCTTTTCCGCTAGGTCCTTTAAATGGTTGTTCTTTTTAAAATTCCTTTTATGATAGTTCCAACAAATATCGCCACTGCCTGGTAATCTTTACAAATCTGTTGACCATGAAATAATCTCTCTTTAGTTATCATTTTCCACACGTTGGCTGGCCACTTAAGTTTCCCTGTGTATTGTCTGTTAATATCCCTTGCCATTTTCCTGCAGAACGTTTCTTGTTCTTACTGATTTATGTTGCATAATGATATGAACTGTAAATATAGTCTCCTAATCGGTAGCTTGCCCGTTCACTTTGAGCGTGATGAGTTTTATCATTAAATTCTAATAGCCAGATTTACTGTTACTTTCTTTTATGGCCTATGCTTGGCATCTCTTATACCCTGAGGTCATAAAGATGCTTTTATTCAATTTCCTGGGGAAGCTTTAAAGCTTAGCTTTGCATATCAAGTCTGTTAAGTCTTTAACCATTTAGAATTTAGTTTTGTTTAGGGTATAAAATAGGGACTCTAGCAGTTGTCTTTATGAATAAAAACTAACTTATCGCCACTGAATTAGAAAGCCACTCTCTCATAGGTCACATTGCCACGTGTGAGTGTGCACTGGTGGTAGGTCAGTCTGCTTCTACAGCAGCAGGATGTTTTCATCATTAGCATTTTACCCTGTGGGTGTAAACTGTGCATATAGATAGTGATGTATAAAGTTACGCAAGTCCAATAAAGAAATCTAAGAAAGGTATTCGTGCTGTTTGTTAGACTCATCCTAAAATTCATTTAGAAAAATAAAGAACTAAGACTAGTCATGAGTGGGCGGGGGAGATGGTTGAGTGGGTGGAAGTGCCTGCTACCAAGCCCTAAAAACCTGAGTTTAATTCCAGGCCCCACATGATGGAAGGAGAGAGCTGGGTCCTTCAGGTTATCCGTGCCCTCATACAGTAAATAAATGAATAAATGCAATAAAAACGTTTACATTCAAACATTAGACTGTGGCTTGGCTTTTAGAATCTTGGATTTTACAGTGGTCTTTGTGTTTTTGAAAACTTAGAGTTTCATTGTAAAGTTGGAACTGTCAGTAAATCACACGCAGTGTGAAGGGCAAGACACAAATGGCCACACCCCAGCACAGAAAACACATGAAGGAGAGAGGAGCCCAACCAGCCAGGAGCGTGCCACCCAAGAGGACAAGAGAAAAGGAAGATCTGGGGAGGAAGAAGCAGCTGCAGGGGAAACCAGACAACCCCGGCAGGAGAGCCCTTTCCCATGTTCCTCAGGGAGTCCAGCCTCATTTTGGAAGGGACCCGCTTTATTCCTGCACCCGCTACTATTTAAGCAATGATGAAGTCTTGAATGGCTACTGTTCCCTACCCATCCATCTGTTCCTAACTGCTGTTTCCCTACGCAACACGCCCACATTAGATACATGCCCAAAGTATTTTGGTTATGACTGACAGCCTGCACGGTACTGCTCACTAGGCCTGCATCACCAAGACTCAGGGGAGAATCCTCCGTGACTGCTTGACCACTGTTCATTCTGGTCATTTTTCATGGATGTTTTTACAGTGCGTGACTCAAGGAAAGGAGATAAAAATCTCCAGCCAGAGCAAAGAATTGGCTAATTTCCTGCTCTAAGCAGCAGGTCCCCAAAGCGTGACTCTTCTGTGATAGCTTGCTGGTGTGCATGGCTCACTAACGTGCTAATCCGTCTGTGTCTGGGTCCTCACCCACGTGCAACCTGGAGCCCAGGAAACCATCACAAACATCTGACACTAGCTGCTGCTGTTACTGTGGGTGGCCCTTTGCTTCCCAGGTGTCTTAGGACTTCTTTTAGCTCCGTGGAATTCAGTCCACAAGTAGAATAAAATCTTACACCTAGTTTGGACAGAGTGAATCTAACCATGGTCCTATTGATCAGGTTATCTGGGATTTGCCCTGCCATGCATTCATCTGAGAATTAACTTCTCCATTTAGCTCTCAGCCTCACTTGTATTATTGCTTATAGTTCTGAATACTGTCTGTGTAACTAGAGTTTTTCTCTCCGGGTCCTGCCAAGCCCCAGCAGTCCTGTAGCCCACTTATAAAATAAACATACAGATGCTTATATTATTTAAACTGCTTGGCCATTAGCTCAGGCCTACCATTGTCCAGCTCTTACTCTTATACTCAGCCCATTTCTGTTCATCTATATGTCTCCACGTGTTCCGTGGCTTTACCTGCTGCCTTTACATGATGCTCTCTGGACGGCAGGCTGGCATCTCCCCCTTCTCCACCTTCCTGTTCTCTCAATTCTCCTCTCTGCTAGTCCTGCCTATACTTCCTGCCTGGCTACTGGCCAATCAGTGTTTTATTTATCAATCAATCATCCACAGCATGGGTGTGTCTTAGCAGGAGGCCTTACTCTCAGAACCAGAGTTTAGCCTCTAACACCAGACCAGATAGGGGCGCTTTCTGCTCTGCATACAAAGCTGTATAAAGCCTTTCCTCCTATAATTAATGCAAGAAGACGACCAATGTCAGAACTGAACCTTGTCCCAGGCCCTGGGGAGCTCCTGTGTGCTTGGCTAGGAATTTTGCATCCGCACTTTGATGCCCTGCCTTCTGTCAGTTCCAAACACTGGGCACTGACTTTGTTTCTTAATGTTCCTTACAGAAAAGTTGCCAGAATAGGAGAGACGCCCAACCAATCTGTCTCAAATATCCCAGTGTCTAGTCTGAGATGGGATGTGTATTCTACATGTGCATTTTTTTTTTTTTTAAGACAGGGTTTCTCTGTATAACAGTCCTGGCTGTCCTGGAACTCTCTTTGTAGACCAGGCCGGCCTTGAACTCACGGAGATTCACCTGCCTCTGCCTCCCATGTGCTGGGACTAAAGGCATGTGCCACCACCGCCTAGCTTAATCTTTTAGTTGTTGTTGCTTTTATTTTTTGTTTTTTGTTTGTTTGTTTGTTTTTCAAGACAAGATTTCTCTGTGTAGCTTTGGAGTCTATCCTGGAACTCACTCTGTAGACCAGGCTGGCCTCAAATTCACAGGGATCCACCTGCTTCTGCCTCCCGAGTGCTGGGATTAAAGGTGTGTGCCACCACTGCCTGGCCATGTGCACTTTTTAATTGCTTTTAATATATGTGTATGTGATGTGCATGTGTACATGCATATCTGTGGGCATATGATCATGTAGGGGTATGTGGGGGGGATGTACCTGTGTACATGCATATCCATGTATATGTGGTTCTGTGGTGTGTGTGTGTGTGTGTGTGTGTGTGTGTGTGTGTGTGTGTTGTACCTGTGTGCATGCATAGGCATGTGTATGTGGTTCTGTGCTGTGTATGTGTGTGTGTCTGTGTCTGTGTGTGTCTGTGTGTGTCTGTGTGTGTGCACGCGCATATCCATGTGTATAGTCCCGAGGTAGATGCCAATGTCTTCATCGGCTGCTCTTCACCTTTATGTGTCAGAACTCTGGCTAGTCGCCCTGCTCTGGAGATGTGTTATCTCTCCTCCTGCATGCTGGGATATAAACAGGCTGGCATACCCTTCCAGTGTCTATGTGACGCTGGGAATCCAAACCACTGGGGATCTGAACTCTCATCTTCAAGTTCTAGCAAGCATTTTACCTGCTGACCCTTCTTGCCAGCCCAACATGTGCACTTTTTAGTCAAACCTTTTTAAAGCACCGGTAGATATTTAGTCTATCAGTTCTTAGCATAAGCCTGCACTGAGGTCCACTTTTTCCCAAATCCAATTCTGTTGTGAATAACATTAGCCTCGAAGTGTGTGTACTTAGAATGCCTTTGAGGACTTAAGGAACTTGGTGGTTGAGAGTTTGAATGCCTGCTATTTTTCTAAGGAAATGACTATTTCATCTCATGGAAATAATATTTTATATCATGGTTCCACATGGATATAATACATTACTATCTCCAAAGCATGGTTATTAGAAATACAGTTACAAATGTATCATTTTGCTCCTTCCCTGGTATAAGATATAATAAAGTTCCCTGGCTTCTACTGTTACTTGGAACAAATCTTTTAAAAATATGAATTGTCACAAAGAGTTTATATATGTTGGTAATTACCTTCATCACTGTTCTACTGCTGTGAAGAGACACCATAACCAAGGCAACTCTTACAAAGGAAAGCATTTAATTGTGGGGCTTGCTTATAGTTTCAGAGGTTTAGTCCATTATCATGGCAGAGAGAATCGTGGTACTGGAATGGTAGCTGAGAGCTTTACATCCTAATCCACAGGCAGAGAGAGAGAGAGACATTGGGCCTTTTGAAACCTCAGAGCCCAGCCGCAATGACACACTCCTCCAACAAGGCCACATCCCCTAATCCTTCTAATCCTTTCAAACAGTTCCACTCCCTGGTGACTGTTTTCAAATATATGAGCCTGTTCTAATTCAGACCACCATAGTAATTTATGCTTTGCATTAGGAGCTTGATGGTCACGTTAGAAACACCTGTAAATGCTAACCGTATGGGTAGTAATTGCTATGGCTTACAGTGAGAGATAGTACCAGTCTTGTATGCAGAAGTCACTTTTTAAAAAAGTCAATAGATGGTTTATTTTCTGATTATCTGAAATTCTCTGTGTGGTCATGGTACCATTCTAATGCCAAGTAGATCAGGCAGAAGATACCTCTGAGTATTTTAATAAAAGAAAAAAAATTAAGTTCCAAACAGTAGTGATAATTTATACTTGACTAAAACACAGTTTTATTATGGTCCAATCATAATTTATAACAGTGAACCCTAAACAGAGATGGACAGAAATGGAACCCTTTTGCCTGTGCTGCTCTAGAGACTGGCAGAGCTACACTAATGTAACAGATTTGCAGTTAATTTTAAGGGAATGAAGAGAGCTGGTTTTAATTAGGATTGCAGCTTCCTGTGATGGGTCCTGAGGAGAGTGTCTGTTTAACTAAAGTGATATAGAGGCCATCTTCCTCAGAATACTGAGCCTGCAGCCCCTTGCCACAACTTTCCATGTGAGAAGGCAAGTAATGAGTGAGTCTATCATAGCTTGTTTCACTAGAAGATCAGAAGTACACTGTTACAGAAAAAGCTAGAAGGCTTTTGATTGGTTACGTAGGAAGTAAAATTTATAAACACCCACATACCTCTCTTCATTCTAAGAAATATATGCTAGCCAATACAGTTGAATCTACTTGCCAGCACTGAAAACTTTTTCAAATACAATTTTTGAAATTATGTTTTTATGTCGAAACTGTATGTAAAGTTGTAAGAAAAAGGACAATTTCATAATCTAGATATTTTGATATTTTTAAGTGTTTATATTTGCATGATTGGGGTTTTTACCTATAAGATTTTTAAGACTGTTTCCTCGACTCCTGAAAAGAAATCATTATGTTGTCTAGGTAAGCAAGGGGTTTGTGGTTCTCCTCAGCGAGGGGCTTGTGTTTGTGGTCCTTCTCAAGGATTTCTTTGCCTTGAGAGAAAACCTCAGAGCTGCTGCCCACACACACCCTTCTCTCCCCAAGCCCTGGCCCTGGGCCACACCTCCTCTCCTACTTTGGTTCCTGTGTTGGATATAACTCGCCAGCCCTTGTCCCTCCAATAGAGGGGAAATGTCTCCTCCACAGACAGCTTCCTAGAGCCCCACCCTTTCTGTCCCCTGTAACCCAGCAGAAGGTAAACCTACGGTTAACGTAAGTGCCATTGCTGCCGCAGACCAGTTTCCAGCCCTGTGGGTGGGAGGTGGGAGAGAGTAGAGAGACTGACTGCTCAGTGGCCCTGATGGCTTTCTGGCTTTGTGCTAGGACAAGTCCCCCCCTTCCAGACAGACTCTTCCTTTCTCTATGGGGGGGGAAAGGATAGTTTCTTGTCTGGGCCCAAGTTCACCACTTTTGACATCAAAACTGTTCTGGGTTACTGGACCTGCCTGCTGTCTTCTGGGCTCTGCTGATCTCTCCGGGCCGGTGACCCCCAGCTCCACGGCTAACACACTGTTGGAGCCGCCCATCTTCCTTTAGTAGATGTCAGCCTGTCCTAGCTGTTCCCTTCTAACGGTGTGAGCTGAGTGTCCCTAACCTCTCTGAGAGAATTCTGTCATTCTTGGTCCACAGGTCACTGCTGAACACTCTGTGCCTGGACGATTTAAGGTGCACTGGGGAGGGGCACCCTGCGTAGCAGCTGAATTGTTTAGGTATACACAGAAGTGTTAAAGAGCTTTCACTGTTCTGGGAAGACAAAATCTTCATACGTGAAATCTAGGGAATGCCATCCACAAGAAACCAAGCAAATCAATGACGCCTGTTCCTACACTGGAATACGACTCTGGCATGACAGTCGGTCAGCCTAAGCCACACACACAGCCATGGTTGAAAACACACATACTGCATGGAAACGCACACGCTGCAGAAAAATAGTGTACTATGTGTTTACAGTTTGGAAGCTCTACAATAAAACAATGCCATGTACTTTTCAGGGATATCTACATTTTCCGAACATATATGTACACATAAAACAAATACGAATAGATGCATGTGTTCACATATACGCTTGTGATAAAAATACAAATAAATGCGTGGGAAAGATAAATACAAAGTGTGTGGTAGTAGTTACAGTAGGCAAGGGCTGGGCCTGTGAGGGCTAGGCAAATGCTCTCAACTGAACTATGCCCCTGGCTAGAGACCATAGTCATGCTATGAGTCATCAGCTGGGACCAAACTAGGGTAAGAAGGAAAGAAAGCAACACAAAATGTACTGTATATATACCAAGATATATTTGTCGAAAGATGACATCGTGTGGGGACATTAATTTTGATAGCTGCCATCTACAATTGCCTCTCACTCCCAGGACTTCTCCTACCGACCCCACGCTGTGCTTTCCTCCTACCTCGTCTCTCTGTCCATGGTGCTGGGAGAGTTTGTGGTCTGTGGCACCCCTGTACCCACCCCACCTCCTGCTTCTCTTTGCGGAGACTAGGGCTTGGCCCCATCTCCTCAGCAGAACTCTCCATATCTCCAGCGGCTAGTGAGTGAGCATGGAGGAGGTTGTCTCTAGCCACGTATTCTGTTAGCTCCAGGATCTTTAAGAGGAGATGTTCACGACTGGGAAGGCTTACACAAAATGAATGATAAGGAACAAGGGACTGGTCATTTTGAGAAGGACTGGGCCCCAGGTTTCTTGATTACCTTTGACTTACGAAAGCTGAGGGTCTTGTCTGTATTATCTTAGTATCGAGAGTCTAAATGTTCTCTGGACAAACAAAACTTTAAAGGCGCATGTGTTCATCCCTGAGTGCCATGGGCCAGCTGACCTCTTCCGGTCAGGAAGAACCCTGTGCTTTTCTTGGCTAAACTCACAGTGACCTTTCAAGATGCCTGGCGAAGTAGTACTTGGCAATCCATTGCCCAATATAAGATCTGCTTCTTCTAGAGCCAGAGAAAAAGAAGAGAGGAATCAGATCAGATGACAGAGGGTGTGGAGCCATCCCCAAACTGGCTCCAAGTTAATACTTCCATGGGTTTCTTAGAAAGTTGATTTATAGAGCTGGGTAGTGGTGGCGCATGCCTTTAATCCCAGCACTCGGGAGGCAGAGCCAGGCGGATCTCTGTGAGTTCAAGACCAGCCTGGGCTACAGACTGAGTTCCAGGAAAGGAGCAAAGCTACACAGAGGAACCCTGTCTAGAAAAACCAAAGAAAGAAAGAAAGAAAGGAAGGAAGGAAGGAAGGAAGGAAGGAAGGAAGGAAGGAAGGAAGGAAGGAAGAAAAGTAAGTTGATTTAGAGAAAATGTACATACTAAACATTAATTTATTTCCTATATTTTAACCTGAACTACCTTCCAGACATCTGTGTTAATGTAATTTGTCAATATAGTTTATTAGGCTTTGTTTCAGACCCTTTTATCTCTAGGAAAGAATTGCTATCTTTCAAGGAAAATGTGCAGTCCAGAGTTCTTTCAGAATGCTATATTTTTAATGCTAGTAAAGTGAATTAAAAAAAACATAGGCATAACAACTGCTTTATGATAACTTGTGACTTTAGGCCGAAAGGTGGGAGTGATTCTTTGTGGATTTCGAGTCATGCATCCCAATCCCATTTGTCTCCCCACCCCTTACTTCCTCCTTCTCTCCTAATTACACCTTCCCCCCCACACACACACCAAAAACAAAACAAAATTTAAAAGAAAACCTAAAACAACTAAACAGAGAGAGAGAGAGAGAGAGAGAGAGAGAGAGAGAGAGAGAGAGAGAGGGAGAGAGAGAGAGAGAAGAATCTTATCGTGGAAGCCATAGTGTGGCCCGTTGAGTCACACGGTTTATCCTTTAGCCCGTTCGTCTTTACTTGCAAGTGTTCATTGCTGTGAGTCATTGGTCTGGCTCGAGGCCTCTGGCTTCTGCTACACCATCTCACTGAGCTCCTCTTGGATATCCTGTTGTTGTCTTGTGTCATGGAGATGCTGATGTTTTGGATCTGTAGGTTTGTCCCTTTCACACGCTCCAACAGTTCATAGATTCGGTGGATGTTGGGGTGGGCCAACTCATCGTCCTGGTGCTGGGCCTGGGTGGTAGCTGAGTTGGTCAGCCTGCCAGCTCTCCCTCATTGTCACTATGCAGGAGAGCTCTCCAGCACCGCCCAGGCTAGCTCGTCCTATGCACCTGCAGCAAGGAGCCCAGCCAGTTCTGCTCTCAGGTCCTCATGTCATGCTCACACCACCAGGGCAAGCTCTACTGGTTTGCCCAGGTGAGGTGCTGGGCCCCCTCTCCTGATTGCTGTAGGGGTATATGAGTTGTGGGGGGATCAGCTCTCCAGCTCTCCTGCTCTCATGCCATCAGAGTCAGCTCACCTGCATCCCCAACTACAGGGTCAGCTCTAGTGTGCTGCCCAGCTGTTGCACACCTGTGGTGAGGGGTAGGGCCGTCTCTCCTGCAGCTGACTAGTTTGCCTGCTGCAGTTTCCAGAGAGGGGCAGAGCCATCTATCCCAAGGCCAGTGAAGGGCAAGGCTGGCTCAGCACAGCCCTCAGATTTCCACATGTGGTTGCTATGACCCCTTGTGCTAACACCAGCCATGGACACCATCACAGACCCCAGCCACACCAGGACCACAGACCCAGATATGGCCCCCTGCAGCAGCTTGGGCCTGGTCATTACCATAGCCCTGGTGGCAGTGCAGGCCACCCAGATCAGTATGTCTCTGGTGGCAGCATGGTTCTCAGACACCAACGTGGTCTCAGGTGACTGACCAGACCCTCGGCATCTGAAGAGCCCTCAGTGGTAACAGGAGCCATGGACATCACCCCAGACCCCAGCCACTGCAGGGCCATGGACCCAGACATGGCTCTAGGCAGCAGCCCTGGCACGGACAACACCATGACCCTGGGTACTTGTAATGAGATCTTGTTAACCACTATCAAATTAGGACCCCTTCAAAACAAGATGAAATAGTTTTTCTTTTGTATTTTAGAAAAAGCCACCCTAGCTCAATGCCAAACACTGCAGATATATGATCTAAGTGGTGATACTTTCAAATAAAACATTCTCAGCCTCTAAATTTAAATGCTGAAGATTATCATCACTCTTCAACAGATCAACAAACATTAATTAACATTTATGCAACAGGCATTTCATTTAAAGAGAGAGCGCTTGGCATGAATATTCAACAAATGTTTGTATAGTTCCATGGTGCAATATAAAAATTTTGTGGCTTAAAAACAAAAACAAAATGTTCATTTTTCTCTCTGTTCAGCTTTACCTAAATCTCCCCAGCTTCTGGTTTTCACTTAAGGCTTTGAGGTCACAGACCTACTGTGACCTGAGATGATAGTTCAGATGTACATGTTACCTCCCCCAAATCTTATTTGGTGTACACATTTTTAAAAAGATGGCAGCCTGTGTGTGCTTGTCCTGTGATGTCCTTGTGTGTGCCGTGCCCAAACTCAAAGACACTCACACACCAGAATATTGACATACAGATAAATTAATGTTTATTTTTTTAAATGAACCACACTTTAACAAACTAAAATTCATTGCAAAACAGTACAAATCTAAAGTAGTACCAAATGTTTCCATTATTGAATGAAATCACTAGATGTTTCATGTGTGTTGTGCGATTCCATTAATGTCTTCACTTTAGAGGAGTCAAGGCACATGATCACAAGTGTAACGTCTGATTGTGGTTGTTGCTGTGTGTGGAATTGCAAGGCACACAGAGAATGAAGCAAACCATCTAGTGCCATCCTGCATGAAACTGTGGCTCAGAGAGGTTAGATAAATGGCTTGTGGTCGGATATCTATGCATTAGCAATATTTGGACCCAAATAGCCTGACTACAGTGGCCATGCTTCTTCAGATGGAATGTTTCCAGTGTTGGGCACCTCGAAGGGGTTAAATGGTGAGTATCCTCTGTGCCTGGATTCTGCTGAGCCCAGGCAGAGCAGAACTGCTTTCCATTGGGTGTACGTTACTGAGCCTTTGGCTCTGGTCTGAAGATGTATAGTCATTGATAACACATCAACTGACTCAGTTTCTTACATCTTGCTGATGGTTGGAGAATTGCCTCTTTAGAAGTACCATGTGTCTATTAAAGATTTCCATGTAGCAATGGGATTTTTCTGCTTTCTTCCACAAGACAGAAAACATTTCATAGTCCCAGTAAGGCAAGGCCAATTATGGACCACAGAAAACCCTGCCAAAACAGCCTATCAGGAAATAGGGAAAAGAATTATTCAGCCTGTACTGTTAGCTTCTAAAATAACTGAATGGACTTCTAGAAAGTCATTCCTGCATCACTACTGCAGTAGTCTATCAATGGGCAGTAATCTATGCTGAGGCAGGAAAGGCGCTGGAATTAAGTGGTCAGTCCAGCAGAATTCACCTAGTAACTAAGCAGCTACATGGGATTTGAGGATAGCTAGCTTGCCTGAGAACATTTTATTCAGGGGTCCATTAATTTCACTTGCCTGCATACATTCTTCTCTCCCTCCATCCCTTCCTTCCTTCCTTCCTTTTTTTTTAAAGGCTTTATTTCTTCCAGGGTATTCTTTAAAATGTAACTACCCTCAAGAGAGAGATAGCTTTTGTCTTTATCAGCCTACACCTCATGCTGTTCACCACCTTAGCAGCTGTCAGACAGGCAGCCCTGTAGCAGAATGTCCCCAAGGGATCAGGCAGCAGCTTACGATGGAATAGAGGCAGAGGAGGGTGAGAGACAAACTACCTCACAGATGTGCCCTTCTGACTGGTGGCTTCGCAAATTTGATGAGTACAAGATTCAGCACCGCTCCCCAAAAAAGAGGCATTTGAAACCCTTTCCAGAGAAGTCTTGTTTGACAGGATCCACTCTTCTTCTGGATGCTGAGCATAGAGTCTTGATTATAAGGTGTAGAGTTGTTCATTTCTTTCTCCACATTCCCTGAACAGGGGTTTCTGAGGCACATCGAATTTCTCATTGCATTACTCCTTCCTTTAAACTCTAGCATTTAGTAACACAGCCCAGGCCTTCATCCTTTGCCTCAATTACTATGTGAAAGATTGCTCCTGGGGAGGGGGAACAATGGACCATACATCCCTTTGAATCATATAATTTCCAGTTGAGGTTAGGGAGTCGTGAGTGGCCTGTTATCCGTAAGCATCTGTCCTTCACTGTAAATGCAGGACCACTGTTCATGGAAGAGCAAGACTGGACTCCTCCATCATGAGGTTTGAGGAAGGGTAGACAGTAAGATGTGAAGACCTCCCTCCTCTGGTCAGCAGAGAGCAGGTATTCCTCGGCACACTGAGCAGGTCCTCAGGATTAGGACTACGAGAATTTACAAGTTCTGACCAGTGTCAAAGGTTGGCATGTGAGTTAATCCATATACATGTACCTAACTGTTAGATACTGTTCTTATTGCTA
Source organism: Peromyscus attwateri (assembly GCA_902168425.1). Taxonomy (NCBI): domain Eukaryota; kingdom Metazoa; phylum Chordata; class Mammalia; order Rodentia; family Cricetidae; genus Peromyscus; species Peromyscus attwateri. The sequence continues at coordinate 3,189 of CABHPP010144534.1, read as the reverse complement.
TGATAAAATATGTGACAAATGTGACTTAGGGAAGACAGGGTTGATTTGGGCTCACAGTTTGAGGGTACAGCCCCTCACTGTGGTGGAGATGTCAGGACAGCAGGAGTGTGAGCAGCTGGACACATTGCATCCGGAGTCAGGAAGCAGAGATGAAGTGCTCAGTTCAGGTTCTCCTTTTCACTTTGTCCAGTGACCCAGCCCATGGAATGGTGTTATTCATAGCATTCCACCTCAGGAACCTAGTCTAGGGACTCCCTCCCAGACATGCGCAGAGGTTGTGCCGGATGACTAGACTATGTCGAGTTTGTAGTGTTAACGCGGTAGCATCCTCTTGAACGTGCAGTCTCCGCATCTGAAATTCCAAAACTCCCGACTGGTGACAGCGGGAAGGAGATGTGAAAAGCTAAATGGGGAAGTGGGAGACTTGTCCCTGTCTACTCCGTATTGTGTGTCTTTTCAATACTGTGACCTATGAACAGTTTTTCACAGTTAACGAGATAAGGAAGTAATGATCTAGAGATATGGAGTCCTCCACAGACTTGCTCTACATAGAGGGACCAACCCACACACACACAAAAGAGTCAGGCAGTCTCCCCAGAGAGTATGAGAAGAAAGTATTTGGTTTATGGGGAGTGTGGCTCAGGACCACCCTCATTCTGGAAGTCTAAGAGACACACACATGGCTTTTTTTCAACAAAAACAACAAATGTCTCTAGTCAACTAAGGTACAGCAGCTTGGCCTCCATTCCAAAATCATACAATTACCACATCCTGTTCCCACTTTACATGGCCAGTGAGTGGCTTACGAACTTCTGGTAGCTTCAGTGTGCTGGAGTCCCATACAGTTTTCTAAAGTGTTTGGGGATGGGGAACTGGAGAGATGGTTCAGCAGATACCAGCATCTACTGCTCTTGCAGAGGGCCTGAGTGTGGTTCCCAGCACCTATGTCAGATGGTTCACAACCACTCATAACTCTAGCTCCAAGGGATCTGATGCCTTTGGCCTCCTTGGGCACCCTCACTGTTAGGCACATACATACACATACATGTAACTTAAAAGACAAAATCTTTTTAAAGACTCAGGAAATCCCAGTGTACCTGAGAGAATACTGCCTAAAAAGCCTTAAATTCTAGTCTGTAGATTGTGGTGGAGAGGCTAGTCCAGTTTAGCCCCAGCTTATGCAGGCTCAGCCTTTAGTGGACTTGTGAGGAAAGCCCCTGTGGAGAAGAACTTGGACCTCGAAATGGTGGTTAGTAGCTTCCTTATGAAAGCCAGTTGCATTTCCAAATAAAATTTCAGGTTTTTTTTTTTTTTAAAGACAGCCTAAACCTGTTTTAAAAGGTGTCGATCCAGTGCAGAGAAGATACATACAATTCAAATAATCTATTTTTTGTAGGTCTTTGAGCAAAGGAGGAGTAAACCAGGTCCAAAGGCTTGCTATGGGGGGATGACCATCCCTAAGATGTCACCTTTCGGAGCAGACATTAGTAAGTAGTCATGAGAATCCACATTGCTCCTGCCTATGCTAACAGTGTCAAGTTGGCCAAATCACTCACACCTTCTTGACTGTAGCTTTTCCGCTGGGCTAGGGGAAGGTGCTCTGTGGGTCTGTGGGAGCCTCTCCTGCCCATGGTTCATGGAGTGAGCCCTCCCACCTCCTGATGATCACCAGGTAGGCTACCAGGCTTTGCATCCAGGTCTGCAGCTCAGCTGCTCTGTGAGTCACCTTGGACAGGTTTTTCAGCTTCTCTGTGCTTTCTTATTTCCTTCAGCTGAATAATTAGGACAAGAGTGGGCCCTGTTTTGTCGTGATGTTATGGGGATTTAGTGAGAAGTACATAAACTACGTAGTGCCGCAGGGTTAAATAATCGCCGCTGTGGCTGGCTGCTTCTCTATCACAAGACACCACAGGGATGGTGCAGACTATCCAGCCCCATCCTCTGGCATTGAACTGTGGCTAGAGAGGTTAAGTGGTTCGTAGGGTCATGCTTTGTGTGTTTGGGGACTGGAACGTTAGATTCTGTCCTGGCCATGCCGCTCAGCCACCTAGACTGCATCTGGCAACTGTGCACGCATCGTTAATGCTCATGAGCTATCACTGAAGTAGTTATTAAAATGCTGTAATGATGTGGAGGGAGTCTACTTGCACATCTGCATGGGGAATCCCTCTCGGACACCCCTGCATTGGGAGGTGGATAAGCCTGAAATGGGTGAACCTTCAGGACACAGGTTGGGAGGAACTGTTCACATGTCTGCTCCTAGGAAAGGAGTGGGGAGGGTGAAGTCTCCCCCATGTCCTCCAGTACCGCCAATGAAAAGTCTGTCTGATAGAGCAGAATCCTGTTGTCCTTATCTAGTCTCCACTTAGCTAACGTTCTGAAATTCATGTGTCAGAGGCATGAGATACAGCGCCATGTGCTGACTCTCAATGTTTCCAATTTTCTAGCAGAATGTTATTTTACCACCTGATTTTTTTTTAAAGATCATTTAGCAACAAACTCATAAGAAGTCAAAAAAACCATTGAACCAGGACACAGCCAACATGTTACACAAATGTATACTTTTGTTGTTGTTGTTGTTGTTAGTCAACATTTACAAATATTTACTTACCACAGGCCAGGTATCAGATACTATAGCAATTCTGTGTCTTGAGGGAAAGAAAAACACCGAACAAGAAAAAAGATCCATTTTTAGGAACCTCACATTCATCTGAGGAAGACAGATGGCCTGTGATAGGATAGAAGTGGTGGTCAGTGTAGCAGAGGAGCACAGAACACCACAAAGGAATGGAGTGGGGCGGGCACGTTGCTAAACTAAGCAGGGAGAGAACAGAAACTTGGGCAGAGGGAACGAGCCATTCCAGTGTGCAAGTCAAGACAGAAAACCAATTTCAAGAGCAGACTGAGGACTGGAAGGGGCGGGGACGGAAGGGGCGGGGACTTAAGGGGAGGGGATGGAGCAGGCAGCAGCAACTAATCACGCTGAGCTCAGGAGAGGCAGGCATTCTGGCTTTCTTCTGGGTGTGACATGTCTGGTGTATGTGTGGGTGTGGGGGGGGGGGCTTGAGCACCGTGGTGATAGGATGTGGTGTGTGTGTTGTTAAAGATTCTGGCTGCCTCCTGGAGGAGAAACTGCAAGAAACTCAAGAGACTACTAGAGCTCTCAGGAGAGATGGCAATGCAGGGACC
>CABHPP010144533.1:0-43424 GCA_902168425.1 Peromyscus attwateri | reverse complement strand
AGCTTGCATTCCCACCAGCAGTGGAGGAGAGTTCCCCTAGCTCCACATCCTCTCCAGCACAAGGTGTCCTCAGTGTTTTTGATCTTAGACAATCTGACTGGCGTAAGGTGGTATCTCAGAGTTGTTTTGATTTGCATTTCCCTAATGATTAGGGATGTTGAGCAATTCCTTAAATGTCTTTCAGCCATTTGTGTTTCCTCTGCTGAGAATTCTCTGTTTAGTTCTATGGCCCATTTCTTAATTGGACTGTTGGGAATTTTGATGTTTAATTTCTTGAGTTCCCTATATATCCTGGATATCAGTCCTCTGTCAGATGTGGGGTTGGTGAAGATCTTTTCCCATTCTGTGGGCTGTCGCTTTGCCTTGTTGACCGTATCCTTTGCTCTACAAAAGCTTTTCAGTTTCAACCACAACAATGCTATGAAGGACACTTGGAAGCATGGAAACAGAATCATCATAAAATAATCAAAAAATGGAAACTTGATTATATAAAAATAGATGATACATAGTAAATATGACTTTTTCATATATTAAAGACACTAATCTTAATATGAGCAATTTTTACTGAACATGGTCATCAGTAATGTTTTAGAATATCAAAGGTTGGGATGTGTAAAAGTAGTATTTTATTATGGCTGTTACATCAGAGTGTGATGGTCAAGGTAACTTAGGTAAAACTCTTAGTGCTTTGGACATATAAACTCTGTCTGGAACTTTAGGGCCCTAGACATGTGATTATATCTGCTCTGCTTTTGATGCTTACATCTTTGTTAAGTCACTGATTTTACCCCTTATTAATACAATTGCCAATTAATGAACCTTATATTCTGATCTTTTCTTAGAATGATTCATTATTCATTATTACTAATTACTGTTAATGTGAGTCTAATTACATGAACACCCCGGCACAGGCAAATATTTAATATCACTAGGTATTATCATAAACAGCCCAGAGTACCCCAATTGACCACATAGTAGTGGTAGAGTCCACTCATACCTAGATTTCACCCAGAAATTACAGTAATTACTCTGCATTTTCAGCTTGCAAATGTTACAACATTCCATTCTCACAAACCAGACAGACTCCAAATGAAGGTTTATTGAGTCTTACTAGTAAATTAAATTACAATGCAATTATTTTTATCAGGAAAGGCTTTGTTAGTGGTGTGGCATTACATTGTAATTGAGAATATTGATTAGGTTTTTTTTTAACCATTTCTTATAAATTTTGGGGAATAAAAAAGAAATACCAAAATAGCTTTAATATAACTTTTTCCTTAGTCCAATAATGAGTCATATCACATGTGAAACTTTTTGAAATAAATACTTTATCATCTAAATGAAATTTTATATAATCATTACTTAGATTTGGTCTTTTATGTGTGAAGGTCAGTGATGCCAGCAGTGTAGAATGTGTGGTAAAATAGTTGTTGACAAGCATCCTTCACTGTCTCTTCAGAACATAAATCTTCCTTTTTGCCACACTCATGGGAGGAATGGAGCATGCTACCCAGGGCCAAAGTCTATATGTCTGTCTTTGACTTATATGAAGTACATACTTGAGTGGTCTGATGGCTCTTCTCCACTTCTGACTTCTACAAGAGATTCCAGCATGTATCAATGTGGGAGGTGTGTTGAAGATCCAAATTGCTGGATGAAGCCAGGCTGAGTCTGACTGAAATCATTCAGCTGTCTGACTCATAGACACATAGGGACTTCTCTGATGATTTGTTACACAGCATTATTGTGACAATCAAGCATTTATGCACAGTGTCTTTAAGGAGTTGTCAACTATTCAAAACACAGAATAGGCAGAAATTAAATTACATACTTGGGCTTGAAACCTGTACTATTTTTAAACTCCATTAATAAAAGAATAGGAATTATGATTTTTCACTGAAACTAAAGCATGATGTCAACAGCATATGTAAAATGTAAAGGCTTCCACCATGACATCAAAACAGCCATTTCTAATAAACATTTAATCTGTGGAAATGTAACGAAATTATAAAGGTATTATCCATATGCAGAAACATAAAACATATCTTCCTTTGTTCTCTTTGCCTTTTTGAGGAAAACAAGATGTATCTTAAAAATAATTTGGTTAAGAAAAATGCTAAAAAATTAGGAGTACATTGAACCCTCACCACGTAAAATATAATCTTGATTTGGTAATCAAATTCTACCATCAATGTTCTTAATTTGAATTCTAGAACATCCTAATATTATATAAAATATTTAATGTGTATATATAAAGAAAATTTATGAAAAAAGTCCCTGTCTACAAATATTATACCTATAATATGAAATCTACCAGGAAAAAGTTTAGAAGATTTCCTGTTCTTACATATGATAATCTAAAATTTATATTTAAAATTCTACTCATAAGATTTTGATAAAGATGATTAAAATGGAAATTGTTTTTAGGATTATTCCAATGATTTTTGTGTTTCTTGAAATCTTCTAGCTATTAAGTGATAATGAAAATCAGGTGTAATATATTTTCTGTGATTTTTTTTCCTCCCTGAATATAAGGCCCTCTAAGTCTTTGGAACTATTAAATGTGTTTAAGAAATATCTAATTGCACCTAAAAACAGCCTTTAGAAGTTGTAAGCTTCTTCAATGTACAATGTAGCCACTTTTAAATGAACATGGTTTTGATTAAATATTTAAACTATCAACACAAATGCTAATGCATGAAACATAAGCATATGAGATATTTATGCTTAAATAAAATGACTTCCTAATAAACTTAGACCAAATTCTTTTTATAAGTAATCTATTGCTTTTGATTAAAGGATTATGTTTTCATGGTGATAGAGTATTTTAAATGACAAAACTTTAGTTAACTTTACAAATTTGTTGAGAACATGATTGTTATCATGCTTCTTAACAGCCTATAACCCACTGACATTGAGAAATATTCTGTAACTATTCATTCAGTTGATAATTACCAATTCAAGGTAGTTAATAGTTCTAATCCCAGGTTTTAAATTTATTTTTGTTTAACTTCTCAAGTGCGAAATATCTCAATTATATTTTAGATTTGTTGATTCTTCCTTTAAGTTTACACATTCATATATTTCTGTACTTAAAATTCTATTGCTTGCTGCATGCATAGAAGATTAATAAATCTTGAAAAATTGGCCCATTGTTGATGGTGTGACTTCCCACTTCTTCTAACATTCTTTGCAAGAAAGTAAAAATATTACACTTTTAAAGTATCAGTGAAAATACGGGCTGGCATCCTCCTTCCCTAAGAAAACCAGGAAGGTCACAACCCTCCAGTCTCATTATTTGTTCTTCTTCTTCTTCTTCTTTTTTTTTTTTTTTGGTTTTTCGAGACAGGGTTTCTCTGTGTAACTTTGTGCCTTTCCTGGAACTCACTTGGTAGCCCAGGCTGGCCTCAAACTCACAGAGATCCGCCTGGCTCTGCCTCCCAAGTGCTGGGATTAAAGGTGTGCGCCACCACCGCCCAGCTTATTTGTTCTTCTTAATAAAAGAATCTGTAAACAGACACATAGGCCAGAAAACAAAATGTTCCTTAAGAAGAACTTGAAAAAGCAAAAGCACACATGCTGGGGGGCAAAGCAGGCAACCTCCAGAGTTAGGAAACACTGAAGGAATGTGAGTAATATTTATTTATGGGCTAGAAGATTCCCATTGGTGTTTAGTGGGTATCATTTGAATAATTCTAACACTTATGACAATTAAATTATGTAACAAATTATAAAGCCCTGTCTTAAATGCATATGTATTGCTGATATAAAGCAGACAGACATGTGCAGTGCTATCACCCCTTACACTTGCCCTTCTTGGTGGAGCAACAACAGTGTAAGGTCATATACCCGTGCCCTCTCTTTTTTTTTACTGAGTGTATTTTTCTACAGGTATTATTTATCATGAAATACATAATAAGAGAGATTGTATATGTTGAAGGTGTAGGTCATTATGTGAGATCAAATGGGCCACGATGACATGATGTCACACATATTTGGAAGCTCAAAATGTCCAAGTCAGACAAAAGGGATAATTTTTTACTGTATTTTTTTTATCAGGTCTATTGGTTTGTTATTCGTGTCTTTTTGAATGATTGAATGGATGAGTTAGGATTGTAGCATATCTGGAGAAGAAGGATGGAAAATGATTAGATTGACCCAACTGAATTATCCACATTTACTGAAGGAACTCTGCATTAGAAATTAAGTCTCGGGTCATTAGAGGCCTTATATCTGTAACCTGTGCACAGAACATTTGAATATTGGTACAAAGTTATCATTATCATTTAGTGTTAACTGGATAAAAGCAATAATTTTGTCATTGAAAGGAGCCAATAAAAAATGTCTGAGAAAATTTTTTAAATCTTTACCCTTATCCTTCTATATCAGCTGATACACACACACACACACACACACACACACACACACACACATTACTCCATGTGCACATCTGTATTATATGGTCTTTGATAAATAATGGAGACACAGCACGCTTGAAATCATATATAATACTGGAATTTTAATGAGATTTTTAGTTCCTAAAAAGTACAAGAGTTTTGCAAAGAGGTCATATATGTCAGACTGAACTATGAGAGGAAAGACTAATTAGCTCCTCATGGTAGGGGGAAAATGTGGAAGTGCTTTATGTTGATACACTCAAAAACTACAGTGATCAGTACCCTTTGTCTCATCATTTTTGACTTGACAATGACTCCAAAACCTTAATAAACATTTGTAGGCAGAGTTTCTCTGTGTCCCAGCAGCTGCAACCAAATAACCATTCAGAGACTTATTATTAATTATAATGCTCGGCCAATAGCTCAGACTGGTTACTAGCTAGCTATTATTAATTATAAATGCTCGGCCAATAGGTCAGGCTGGTTACTAGCTAACTCTTACATTTTTACATTAACCCATATTTCTTATCTATGCTCTGACACGTGGCTTGGTACCTTTCCTCAGTAGGGCAAGTTCATCTCCTTTTCTCTGCATAGCCTTGCAGTCCTAAGACTCCTCCCTTATTCATCCAAGTGTCCTCTTAATCTTGTTTTCCTACCTAACTTTATTCTACCTAGCTATAGGCCAGTTAGCTTTTTGTTTAACCAATCATGGTGACATATATTCACACAGTGTAAAAGAATATTTCACAAAAATATATAATCCATGCATAGAATTCACTTTTACCTGTAACACTATGTAGCATTAAGCATTGTTGATTGTTTACTAACTTATTTATGCTGGATGTCTAAAATGCATGCTTCTTACCTCAGAATTTCTAAATGGGGAGTATTAGGAACAGGAAAAAAATCACCAAGTTAGTCCAGTAAGCTTGACTCTTTTGGGGTTTGTGAGTTTTGTTGTTGTTTTTAGACCATTCAAGAATCAGATGCAATAAGATCAGGGCTATGTTTATCATATTTATATGGTTTTATGGAATTTTAGTAAGTATTGTAGCTGTTTATTTGAATGAACAGCTTAATTAAATAAAGCTGATCTTTTATGATACATTTTACTTTTTAATTATATGGATATATATGTGCCTACATATTGTAATTGCCTCTAGGGGCAGTGTTCATGAATACAGAAAAGGGTGTTAGATCCATTGGATTTGGAGTTATAGGTGGTTGGGAAATACCCTCCATGGGTGTTGGGACCCAAATTCTGGTCCTCTTCAAAAAGCAATGTTTACTCTTAACTGCTGAGCCAACTCTCCATCCCCAGCCCCAAGTCTTTTTACAATGGTAAATAAAATAATGTAAAGATGAAAAGAGGGTTAAATAAGTCAGAGCTATGAGTGAATAGGCAAAGAAATAGGAGGTAAACTGAAGATCATAAAAAAAAAGTGAGACTCTGAAGAAATAAAAGAGATTAATTGTGCAAAGATATGAAGTGAGCAGCTGATTCCTCAACAGGTCCTGTCTATGGAACAAAACAGCAGAAAAGCAAAACAGAGAAGAGACTGGAAGAAGATATGGTAAGATAGACAGGAGATGAGTGACTGTAGCTGGAAGCTCGTCTCATTAATGGCTGGGGCTTGTTTCATGGCTGAGTATGAAAGCATGGGATTCAGCTTTATTTGCAAGCTGCAGATGAAGTTATAATGAATAAATTATTTCAGAAATATAGTCAGATTCTTTTTTTTCCTTTTGCCAAAATCTCAGTAATTTTCTTACTCCATGCCTTTGTTGTTGTTCCTTTGAAGGTTAAATGATTTGGAGGAAAATGAAAGCCTTTCCCTTTACCCCAGAGTCAATGCAAATCATTCAAATGTGCTGGTCTGTTCAGAGCAATTTCTTTAGAATTGCAGAACTGAAAGGCAACGGAGAACAAACCTGTCACTCCAACTTCTCTTTTTGGTAATGTAGTAAGATTTATTTCTAAATTTTCAGAAATTAAACTACAATCTAGAAAAAAAATCCCTTGGGGATGTATTGTATTTTCTTATTGTGTGTTTGTGAAGATAACTGATCTTCCAGTGTCCAAAGACAACTGTGTGTTCTTGCTACCACCACTCCTCCTGATATATGGAGAAAGGGTGCAATCTGTCCTCTCAGAAATGCAGAGTTTGGAGAAGCTCTTGCAATTCACAAAGGACATTCAAATTCCTATTGCAAGCTTAAGTGACATTTAATTTGCATTTGCACTTCAAGGCTCTTTTGTATGCCAGTGGGCATTTTGACACACTTCTAGGGTCTTTTAAAAATAGGAATCCTTGCTCAAGCCTCTGCCCAATTCAGCCTCTCCCTATCTCTCTGAGAGGAGTTAAAATACATTTTCCAGCCATGCTCTTTTGGGAATAACAGGCACGAGTGTGTGCCTTAATATAGGCATGTTTACTATTCTTCTACCACCCCAGCCACACTTATTTTCATCATTCAGTTATTGAGTTGGGCTCAGTAACTCTATTCAGTACTGGTAACCCCACAGGAAACAGAACTCACAGCAGCTCTTCCTTTCATACACTTTACAGCGCAACTTAAAAGACTGAAATATGAATCTTTGAAACTGTGTGCAGAATACATTAGGAAACAACAGTATATTTAGTATGAGTCAGAGTGCTTATATCCAAAAGCAAAAGAATTTTAACTTAAGCAGGAAGGGAATTTCTTTTGCAAAGCATCGACTAGCCTGCAGATTATAAGGGGGAAAGTGGAGAACCACGTTCAAATAGGACAAGAGGAGAGAAGGGAAAGCCAACATCTTGTAGGAGAGATAGGCTTCTCAGGATGCCATGACAGTTACCTAACGGATTCTGAACACTGAAACCTTGCATATATCTTCTGTCTGGGGACAGGTGTTTGTTGTTTGTTTATTTGTTTGTTTGCTTTTAATCTGTTTACAAGATACACTGCTCACCACATGACAGCAGCTGTCTTAAGTGTCTGCATTGATTAACAGACTTAAACCTCTTAATAACCCAAGTAACTGAAGAATGCTAAGGAGGACAGTTGATTTTCTTCTACATTTGAGGAAAACAAAGTCCAGGAAGAAAAGCTTTTCTTAGGTCATGGAGCCACAAAATAGCCTACTCTGTAGTTAGACTGTGACCCTCTGTGACTAGCTTGTGGCTTAGCACACGTGCTATTTCCTAGGAGACAGCATCTTGCTTTTCTTAAAAATCAAGATCCTATAAATTTGAAGTGAACAGCAGTTATAATGAAAACAAAAGTTTTTTGTCCAGTTTGGAGTCTGAGCAGACATAATGCCACAGAAGTTCCTAGATCTCATAGAGAAATGTCTGTGGCTGGAGTTTTCCTGCCTGACCCACAGTCAGGATAAATCTCTTTCACCTGCCAGTCCCACAGCCGCTCAAACCCAACCAAGGAAACACAGAGACTTCTATTGCTTATAAACTGTATGGCCGTGGCAGGCTTCTTGCTAACTGTCCTTATATCTTAAGTTATCCATTTCCACAAATCTATACCTTGCCACGTGGCTCGTGGCTTACTGGCATCTTTACATGCTGCTTGTCCTGGCGGTTGCTGGCTGGCAGGCTGGCAGGCAGTGACTCCTTCTGCCTTCCTGCTCTTTTAATTCTCTCTGTTAGTACCGCCTACTTCCTGCCTAGCCACTGGCCAATCAGTGCTTTATTAGCAACACATTTGCCATACAGAACATCCCACAGCAAATGTCTTTCTGTGGACTTGTCTCCTTTGTCCATCTTCTTCATATGTATTTTACTTTGTTTTCAGTAGGTACCCTGCCTTTCACCATTTCCAAAGACCATTATGTAGATAACAGAAACTCATTCCTATGCAGCCCTTGTGTCATTAATTTAAATGGCAACCTTTTACTATTAACAAATCTTTTGGCTTTTGTATCAAAATTAAAGAAGCAATTTTTATTGACTCAAGAGAATCACCTTCTTCATTTCTGACATTGCTATAGAATACAGATTTAATGTCTCTAATCATGTAATAATAATAAAAAAAAATGCTGCCAGAGTTAATTATGGGAAGCACTGATTTCAAACCAGTAAGGGATAAAAGAGCATACATAGGATAAAAAAATTGAAAAAAGCTAAAGGTATAGAAGAAGATAAGAAGAACAAAACTTAGCGGTACTAAAAATAACATAAATATATTCAATTTGGTTCATAGCTTAGTAAATTATGAGTAATGGAAAACTGAATTAAAAATTCTTTTAAAATTCTGAAATTTAGACTATAAATACCATTATATATACTGAAGAGTCTGAATTTATGTATTTAGAATATATTCATATGTGTGTATATTACAACAATTAAAAGATTCTGAGGCCATAAATTTGAGTGAAATAAAGAATGGGAATGAGAAGAAAGAAATAGAAAGGGGGAAGTAATGTAATTATATTTTAATTTCAAATGTAGAAATAAAAATTCCTTTCAAAACACAATCATTACTCAAGTATTACATACCTAATTTGTTGATAAACTTATTGCATGAAAAACCTGTTTCTCAGTTACAAAATATATTAGGTAATAGAGTCCTTAGGTCAAAATGAAAGAATAAGTATTAATAGGAAATGTTCAAATAATATTATGATAGAAACTTAAGGTAAAAATCAGTAAATCAACATTATTCAAAAGTACATTGGATAATGCAAAACAAAAATGTTTAATTATAAAATGAATATTGAGGATAGCCACCTCAGGATAGCTTGCTGGTTAGCATATTTGTCACCAAGCCTGAGGGACCTGAGTTTGATCATTAGAGGTCATATGGTGGAAGAAGAGAATAGCAAGTTATACTCTGACTGCCATGTAAGCACTGTGACATGTACACACACCCACATACCCCCCCACACACATGCACACACTAAATAGACTTTAAAAAATAAAATGAATGATGAAATGAAAAATGGAAAAATCAGGTTGTCTGCCCTGCCATACTACTTTTTTTACTTAGTTCTCCTATTGGACTGAAGTGTAAAATATATTTCCCAGTAGTCATCGCTAGGGAGTTTGGGAGTGAACAGTATCTGACATATAAGGTAATACTATTTTGTTTCTGTTTTTCTGAAACATATTTTAACTGGAAGTTTTAGGATTTGAAGCTTGAGCTCAAACAGCCTCAACAAGCCAGCTCAGTTACCCATCTCTAGCATACCAACTAAAGAAATGAATAATGATGAAAAGCAGAGAGAAACCTTATGCAGTTGGGAGGAGGAAAAAAATTAAAGAGTCCTGTGACCTCCTAGTCTACCTTATGGTACTGACATGAGCTTTAAGTTTAAATACCAAAAGAACTGGAGGATGGGGCAAGAAGTATACTCAGTTAAGCACGCCTGTTAGGGTGGGTCTGGATGATCCTTATCTCAGTTCTCTTTACAGAAGGTAGTCTAAAGAATTCCTTTTGCTATCATCCTCAAGGAGGGCAATCTGGGTTCTTCAAGAAGGTCAAGTCTGTTCAAGGGAGGAGCCATCTATTCATGTTAAGATTGTCCTCTGTAGAGGTGAGATATCTGTGTTTCTAAATTGTGTTCTTTCTGAAATATAAGGTCAATGTAGGTTTAATACAGTGACTTATCTCTGTGGTTTCAGGCATGGAGCAAACGTGATGAGCTAGGCAGATGCATTTGTGTGATTGGCATGCCTAAGTGTAGAGGTGAGTCAAAGTAAAGAAGACAGCCACAAATTGAAGGCACAGATATGCCTCGCTTTTATCCTGTGTCTAGCTAAACTCTTGGTTCAACAAAAGCAGTTTCTGGATGCTTGTTTCAATATGAGATTAAAACTGAATCTTTGGATACTTTGTAAATGCATGCATAAAAGTAAGATAGAAATCAAGGCTCCTGGAAGGTTCAGGCTTACCTTATTATGCTGATAACTAGAATGACATAATAGACGGAGCACCACCAATTTATCTCATGCATTCCAGATGAATGTCTGAGGTTGGAAATGTCATGATAAAGATTGTGGCTAAGACAGGTAAATAAAACTACTGAGCACTCTGTGAGTGTGAAACTTACCCACTGTTGTTGCCCAGCCCTTTTACCAGCAGCATGTTATAATTCACAACTAAGCACTGTTATCAATATTATTGATAAAATAACCACATAAAAATAAAATTTAGTAGCACATTTTTATGCCATCAAGACCAAATAGAATGTGTATTAAAATGAGCCTGTTCACAAATACAACAGAACACTTGATATTGGAAGACATTTAACAAGAAGTTTGCAGAATTTTTGTAAACATCTCCACAAAATTTACTCAAGTCTTCACAAATGGAAAAGACTTTTATGCTAATGGCTATGGAAACTAAACATTGTAAGTCAACATAGACCTATAAAGCATCCATAGCTAAATTTGAGTGAGAGAACATTTTAAGTAGATCTTAGAAGAAATGATCAATTATAAAATATAAGATGCCATATTGAAAAAGTTAACCATGCACAGTTCAATATCACTCAGCTTTATAAAAGAAGGAAATCCTGTCATGTGCACAACATAGGTCACTAGAGGACAATTTACGTGAAGCCTTCCAGACATAGAGACAAGCATGTTGCTTGATCTCACTTACCTGCGCAATCTGAAGAGGCTGAACTTGGGGAAGTGGAGAGTAGAAAGGTAGTCACCAGGGACTGGTACAGGCAGAGTCTGGAATTGTAGTTATTGATTTCCTTACTGGGACAAACTATCTGACAAAAGCTGACAGAAAGCAGTTTATATGTTGGCTGTCAGTTTGTGGGAATAATCCAGGAAGAGGGAGAAATTATGGCAGCCAGGACAGACAGCACTGGTCACATTGCCTCCTCAGTCAAGCAGAAGGAGATTGTATGCTGGCAGTCAGCTTGCTTTCTCCTGTTTGCTAGGCCAGAACAAGAGCTCATGAGATAGTGCAGGCCACATTCAGGGTTTGTTTCCCCTGATCCGTTAAACTTTTTAAGAAAACCCCTCATAGGCACACATGGTATGTTTCTGTGTTGACTACAAAGACCATGTTGACAATGAGGATTAAATATTATAGTAGGTATTAAGGAAGGATTGGTCAGGGAAAGAATGCAATACTTCAATTATAAAAATAACTTTCAAAGGGCTATTGTATAACATGAAGTCTACAGATCATTGCTAAGAGAATGGATTTTAAATGTTTTAACCACAAAATATATAGAGAGTATTACATATTTTAATTAATTCTTTTTAATAATTCTAAATGCATACATAATTTAGAACATGGTGTACATGAAAAATATATTCAATTTCTGCTTAATTAAAAATCAAGCAAGACATATGAAGTTGTAAAAAGTAATTAAGATTAAAAATAAGCACTTTTTACAACTTGGAGATTTTTAAAACCTCAAGGAAATCTTATTATACAATATCTTTGATCATGTACTCCCCCTTTCCTCAGCTCCTCCCAGCTCCTTCTAACCTCTCTCCCTACCCAACTTCATGTTTATATGTTCTCTCTTTATCCCTTCCTCTTTCCCAGTTTAAGAGCAAAAATTGAAAACAAAAATTGAAATCAAAACAAACAAAAATCCAATAAGACAAAAAAAAAACCCTAACAAAACAAAATCTATGTATACACACACACACACACACACACACACACACACACACACACACACACACACCACATGCCCCCCACACACAAAAAAATGGAGTCTGTTTTGAGTTGGCAACTACTCCCGGGTATTAGCTTGCCCTTGTGTATGGTTGACCTACCCAGGGATACTTCATCGGAGAAAACTGGTTTTCCCTTTCCCAACATTTATCAATTGCAAATAGCGTCTTGATTCGGATTGAGATTGTGTGTCTACTACCCCATCTCTAGGTGAGTATTTTGTCTGGTTTGAACCTGTACAGGTGTCATATGTGCTGTCACAGTCTCTATAAATTCAGGTGTGTTGGTCCTGCTGTGTCTGGATGATTATTTTCCATTGGAGTCATCTAAGACCTCTGGATCTTGCAATTTTTCTGCCTTCTCTTCCACACGGTTCCCTGAATTTGAGGGCAGGAGATTGATGAATAGTAGTAGATTTTTTTTATTTTATTTATTTATTTATTTATTTTTTTAGTGCTCATGAGCTATCAGGTCTCAGGTTCATGACCACTTTAGCTGTGTGAGGTGTGGTTTCTGTCTCATGGAGTGGACCCTGTATCAAAGAGCAGGTGGTTACTCCTCTAAGATTTGTGTCACTATTGTAGCAATAGGCAGTTTGCTGTTGTAAGTCACAGGGTTTGTAGTCGGGTGGTATTGATGATTAGTACCTTTCTCCTCCAGTAGCTATTCTGCACTTATTGGTTAGCATGTAAATCAATAAGGTTCTATCTAATGTAAACTTTGCTAGAGTTGGGAAATATTTATTTCCATATGTAAAATCATGGAGAGAAATTTGAAGAAGTTTGAATTATGTATGCTTATATTCTTTACCTCATAATTTATAATCACAAATGTTATAAACCACAGAAACATTCAATAGAATGTTTTAATGAATTATATTACATTTTTCTTTTGATTTACAAAGTCATGTAATATTATGTTCATTATATTATTGACTAAATAAAATGTGCATAATAATAATATGTAAAACCATATTGAAATCTTTCATACTATTTGATTCAGGTGTGTGTGTGTGTGTGTGTGTGTGTGTGTGTGTCAGAGAGAGAGAGAGAGAGAGAGAGAGAGAGACTCTGCAGTATCAACTCAGAAGGTAATTTGAGATCACTAATGCAGAGCCATCCTAACACCCTCACCCTGCCTACTGATAGTTCAGAGACTGTAATATACTGAAATCCACTGAGAGACACTCATGGGGCTAGCTTCTGTAGAATGTTCCTTTTCTTATAAGAAAGCTGTTCAGAAGCTATTTCATGTTAATTCCATCTAGAAACCAATGCCTTCATGGACTCAGTATTTTTCTCAAGCAGTAGAATTTTTTGAAAAGATAGTATAATATTCAAAATGAAAGCTTAATTTTATATTTTTGTTTTTAAAAATAATATTCAATTTATAGGTATTTTTGCCTGCATTTATATCTAACACATGTGTTCATTGTCAGCGAAAGTAGAACATATGTCAATAATTAGTTAAAGATGATTGGTAGCTGCCATGTGGGCGCTGGAAATCAAACCTGGGTTCTCTGAAGAGCAGCCAGTGCTCTTAAGTGTTGACTGTCTCTTCAGCCCCTGGTTTTATATTTTAAAAAGAATAAACTCAATGTTTAGAGGATGTCTGTAGACTAAAAGTACATACTTTAAAATGAACTCAATTGTATGTTTGAAGCATTTCCAGTTAACTTTCAGTTGCAAGGCATAAATTGGCATAAAAGTGATAAACAGCAAATATCAAAAGAGTACGAACTCTAAAATGCCTTTATTCTCTTTATTCTCATTCTTCATTCTCTTTATTCTCCTTTATTCTTCATTTTTATTCTCATTTAGTTCATTGCTAGTTTTATGTGTGTATATAAATGTGAGGATTAATAGATCCCAATGTAACATTATAATTTATTTTTACATCATGTGATGTTTGGACCAGGGGAAACACACCTGATTTCTCACATTATTCTATGTTAAAAACTTTCAAAAACCTTTCCATAGAGTGCATTATTATCTATGGTCACTCTACTTTGTACAAGCTTATAAATATAATATAGATTATATAGTATGCAATTATCTCTGGTTACTTTACACTGCACAAATATATAAAATATGTAATTATCTATAGTCACACTACTCTGGACAAATATATAGAACATATATCATTATCTTTGGTCACCTAACCTTCAAAAGTATAGTACAACATTTTACCCTATGTGAGTGTTACTTAACACTCATTGATCAGCACATCCTTATTCTACATACCACCCCATGCCACCTTCCACTGACTCTTATCGCTTCCTTTTGTCAGCTCCTAAGGTCAACATTTTTCATTCAAAATATGAGTGAGATCCTGTAGTTTTGTCTTCTGCAGCTGGCTCATGTCACTTACCACCATGAGCTCTAGTTCCACTCATGTTTTTGCAAATGACAGAACTTCATTTTTTATTGTGGTTAAATTGTATTTCATTCATGTTTGGAACACATGTTTTTTTTATTTTTATTCAGTCATTCTTTCTTGAACATTAGTTTAAATTGTTTCTATTTCTCGGCTATTTGGATAGTGTTTCGGTGACTAGAGCATGAGGTAGAATATTCTAGTACTAAAGGTGTCTCCTTCATGGACTAATTTCAACTCCTTTGCATATATTCCTCATAGGAAGATTTCTAAATCCCATGGTAGTTCTATTTTTAATTTTGGTGACATTTCCCTAATGTCTATTCTAATGTGCATTCTCCGAGGAGTGTGAAAGACATCCCCTTTCTCCACATCATTGACAATGCTGCTACTTCTTATTCTTTTTGTTGATAGCAATTCTTTTCCTTTGAGGCAACATCTCAGTTTGGTTTTGATTTGCATTTCTATGGTGATAAGTGATCTTTAGCATAATTAATGTACTTGATGTTAATTTTAATGTCTTCTTTTGAAAATGTCTTTTTATGTTGTCATTTTAATTTTTTTTATTTTTTCCATTAATATTTTAAAATTTCTTTTAATATCCATTACAGGGATCCATTTTCTTTGTATTAATTACATTTTTTTTCTTTGACAATTTACACCTGTACATAGTGTATTTGGAACACTCTTAGGCTCTGCCTTTCCTATCTCTGTATAGTTTAATGTTTCTTTCCATAAGGCAATTACTGCTAACTGTATTGATGATTTACTGTGCTGTGTAGAAACTTTAAAATGTACTCTTTACGTGATGTGTGTGTGTGTGTGTGTGTGTGTGTGTGTGTGTGTGTGTGTTTAACAAAAATAAAATGCTTTTGGATTGATATTAAGTTTTCATAGTAGTCTATTTGTTGAATTGAATACTATAAATGAACAGACTTTCATTCTAAATAAGTAGGGCCTGGATACTGGCTTAGCTGATAAAGTGCTTAATCTAATTTACACAGACCTACATAATTAGTAGCATGGTTTTACACATTCATAATCCCAGTGTTGGAAAAGCAGAGAGTGATAGATTTCTGGAGATCACTGGCCAGGTGAACTAACTGACTCATTTATCTCCTGGTTTTTAGAGATATCCTATCTTCAAAAGGGTAGATATTCTCTGGGAAAATAAATCAATGGGTAAGATCCCAGAGACATAATCAGGAGGTTCTCAGTTTAGGTAGCCAGCACCCATATAACACCTGGGTCCAATGACATTTCATAGGAGACATATACACTGGGGATGGAGGATGGAGACATATGGGTCCCAGAGTCTTGCTGGCTAGTGATCATAGCCAAATAAATGTTGAGTTTCAGGTTCAGTGAGAGACTCTAAGACCCCATTTGGCCTGCACTGAGACGGGAAGTGGAAACAAATCCCCACACCTAATCTATAATCTATCCCCAAGTTATAATCACTCACAAAGGAAAAATTAGTTTTCCTCCAAGGGAGTCTCACTAGGTATATAATCCACTCTTATAGGTAGGCCCCATGCCCAGCAGTAGGAAATGGCCAACACAAAAGGACCTCAATGTTGTTTTTGGTCTTAGGGCTTTTTTTTTTAATTTTTTAAAAACCTTACAGGTCCTTTGTATATATATTATGTTTTTCTGATTTTGTGTTTTTTTATGGGATTTTTGTGTGTGCAAATATTTGTGTCATTCTGGATTCTGGTTTGTTTATTTTTGCTTTAAATTATTTTATTTTAATTTTTAGATGCCTGTTTGTAGTCTAATGAGAGAGAGCAATAATAGATGTGTATTTGGACAGCAGGAGAGGTGTAGAGGAACTGGGAGGAGTTGGGAGAGGTGAACTCATAACCAGAAAGCATTGTGCTATCTATCTATATCTATATCTATATCTCATAGCTATAGCTCTGAGAAATAGAAAAATCAAATAAGGTTTAGAATGATAAAACAAGACAGCCAACTTTATTTACTCTCCACCTAGAGGCAGGACAAGTATACCTGCACTCACACAATCAAAGGAAACATAAACACACACTATAATAAAATTTAAGCAAACAATAACAAATAAAAAACAAAGTAGCAAGAGAGAAGAAAAGAGCATTCTCTGGTGTCCACATGCATGCACAAACCAAAGTCCATATGCCAGCATGAAAACCTACACAAATAACTTATACATAGACACATAAAAAATAAATAACACAGCATAAAATACTCAGAATATGCCATATGAAATGATTATTTTCAATGAGAAGTAAAAGATAATCATTTGCAATCAAGTCTGAACTCAAACAAAATGCTATCTTACATAGTAAGAGAATTTCATTAGTATTTTTAAAAAGTTGTTCTTCTCTCATATATTACATCCTGACCTCAGTTTTCTCTCCCTCCTCTCCTACCAGTTCCTCCCCTCTGAGCTACCCTCTTCCCCAGATCCACTCCTCTGTTTCCCTTCCGAAAGGAGCAGGCTTCCCAGGGACATTAGCCAAACATGACATAACAAGTCACAATAAGACGAGGCACGTACTCTGGACAGCGCAACCCCAACAGGAGGGAAAGTGTCCCAAAGGCACACAAAAGATTCAGAGACAGCACCCGCTCCCACTCTTACGAGTTCCACAAGAATACCAAACTACACAACCATAACATATGCAGAGGACCTAGCTCAGACCCATACAGGCTCCTTGATGTCGGTTCAGTCTCTGTGAACCTCTATGAACCCATGTTAGTTGATTCTGTGGGCCCTGTTCCTATGGTGTCCTTGACCCCTCTGGCTCTTAAAGTTCTTCTCCACCCTCTTCCTAGGAGTTCCCTGTGGTCTGTATAATGTTTGTCCGTGGGTCTCTGCATCTGCTCCTACAGATGTTGCCGGATGAAGCCTCACTGATGACAATTATACTAGGCTCTGGTCAACAAGTATTGGAGAATATCAT
Source organism: Peromyscus attwateri (assembly GCA_902168425.1). Lineage (NCBI taxonomy): Eukaryota > Metazoa > Chordata > Mammalia > Rodentia > Cricetidae > Peromyscus > Peromyscus attwateri. Next base: position 26,056 of record CABHPP010144533.1, on the reverse strand, counting down.
TAGGAATCATATTCATTTTTTTTTCCTGTCAGTCGTGTTTATTTCTAGTCTAGGTCTCTAGGCTATCCAAGCATGGGCTCCCACACATTGTGTGGGACCAAGTTGGTCCAGTCATTGGTTGGTCACTCCCACAAGTTCTACATACACCCCCTTTATTTACAACAGCAAAACTTGCAAGCAGGACAAATTGTAGGCCAAAGGTTTTGTGGCATGGTTGGTGTCCCAGTTCCTCCACTGGAAGCCTTGCCTCGTATTTCTTTATTAAAAAAATAAACACTGAAATATTAGCAGCCTCTGTGAACAAAAGTTTTAGTATTTCTCTTTGTTGTATAAAGAGCAATATAATTAATTTGTTTATTCACCCATAAAGTTAAATATGCCTAGCTTCCTTGTGTGGAAAAAGTTCAATTCTGAGGATTAATTTTTAGCATCACTGTTTACATTGTCAGATGAATCAGAAATTTGTTAGTACGGTCATGAAAATGTGACATAAAATATGTTATATTATTTTAAGTATACTAACATTAAAAGAATTTTCTGTACTTTTGTCAAAAAAAATTAAGGTTATATAAGAATACTTTATAAGATTTCACTGTTTAAATTTTGTAATATTAACTTGTGAAAACATCAAACAGGATAAAGTCAATGAATTCTCTGCAGCAATTTCACTTCTCTATATGTACAAATAAATCTTGATGTCAATTCCAGATATTATCATTTAATTTTTGGATCATGCATTTCCAGTGGCCATTTTAATTTAAGAATCTGGACTGCAATTGTATTAAGTATTGTTTTATATGACTGGTATTAGGAACTTTACCTTTTAAAATATTTACATTAATTTAATTTTGTATGAAAAGTTTATAACAAAATACAATTATTTCTTCATGAAATCCTTAAATAGATTACAAAGTTTTCCTATAATTTACACAGATGTCCCAAACACATGATATGAATTCCGAGCCTACTTAGACACCAATTAGTAAAGTGTCTATCATTACATTTCTTCCAAATTCATAATGAACAAAATCTAGTACATGCATTCTGGGGAGCTCTATACAGCTTTAAGAGAAAAAATGTTCATATTCACATAACTAGGAAGTACTTTGTCACATATACTTGGTTTGTGTTGTGTTTCTTTTGAGGAAAGGTTTCACTATGTAGCCCTGGCAAGTCTGGAATTTGCTACGTAAACCAACTACTCTGGTCTGAAACTCACAGAATGTCTGACTACTCTACCTGCCAAGTTTTAGATACAGGCATGTACCACCCTATCCAGCTTACCAGATAACATTAAAATACTATTACTTAAGGTATGGAATGAGTAGGCGATGCAGGTATAATTTATATTTGGAAATTTCACTTACAAATATACATATAGATAGGTATACATGCATGTGATCCTTTTACATTTCTAAAAGAAAACAATATAAAGATAGAGGCAGATTTAATTTAAAAATGTAAAATGAAAAAGCATCCAAAGGAAAGGCAAAATATACTATATAACTTTGATTATGAAATCACAATTATATTGTTTTATATGATTTTGTTTTGTATAATTAAACATGAAATTCTTTTGTATGATTAATAATACTCTCAGAGCAAGAAGCAAGGAACAACTCCAAACCACACAGCAGAGCTAGCTCACTCCTGGACAGCTAAGCAACACAGGCTCAAAGGAAATATGGACAAAGAAGTGGATTTATAACAAGTATTCTGTAAGTAAATATATAATATTATAGATTCTCCGGAGAAGAACAAGCTTAAAATCTCATATCTCTAGAATGACAGTATAAGTAATGTAGATATTTGGAAACTGTTACAGGTATGTTTTATACTATTCACAGAAGAAAATGCAGTTGATACGTATTATGCATATCTAATTGCAATGAACTTGTAACTTCTAGTTAATATTACAATATTTTACAGTCATTCACAGATATGCAAAGAACATCCAAATATTGAGTCATGTGACATAAAAGTTGCCAACTAGTTAGCTTCCCTGCTCTCACCTAGTGTACTTTTTACAAACTATTAACCAACACATTCTTCTGGTTTCTGTTGGTTTTATCATTTAAAATGTTCTGCATGGTTATATTGAAGAGCTCACTAGTATTTCCAAATGAAGATATCTATGATGTGTTTTATGAGAAAAATACAGGCTTTAGTTATGTTTGAACTAAACATAATTGTTTCAGTTTAATATTAGTGAATAAATAATATTTATCTTATAGTTTCCTTGAGCAGAAACATCTAAAAAGTAAGACAGTGTTTTGATTGGTTAATAAAATGTTGCAAGCAGTGGTTCACACAAATGCAACCTTGTATCTTCTCTGAGAACACTGTTTCAGCATTTATTATTATGTAATTATAGCAACTCAATGCAATTATTTTTATATTTGTTACTTTATGAATAAAAATAGAACACTAAAATAGTAGAGAACTCATTGAAATAGTTACAACACACAACACCAAATTTATTGTCTTCCTCCAGGTTTTGCCAGTGCATATATCCCAATTGGCAAAACCAATGCCTCCAAGTAAACATTCATATACTGTTGGTATATACTCATTTTGTCAAAGCTGCATTTTAAAAGTATGCCTTTAATTTTAATGTATTATTCAATTGTCTTCTACTGTGTTGTCAAAAGGTAACATATTTTTAAAGGAATTGACAATGGTTAAATTTTTTATCAGAGTATTTGCTCCATTTAAAATTATTTTAGATCAATACACACGAACTAGATCCAAATAACCCAATTAAAACTTCTATTTTGTTTGTTTGTTTTGTTTTTCAAGATAAGGTTTCTCTGTGTAGCGTTGGTGCCTTTCCTGGAATTCATTCTGTAGCCCAGGCTGGCCTTGAACTCACAGAGATCTGCCTGCCTCTGCCTCCTGAGTGCTGGGATTAAGGCGTGTGCCACCATCACCCAGCTAAAATTTCTATTGTTTATTATATATGTTCTCCTAATAATTGTATATAAATATTTGTACATCTTTTGTTTAATTTGTTAACAGAATCAAGTAACATTGATGTGCAAGCTTAAGGAAAATTGGATGATTGTTCCAAATATTTTTACGACAAAATCATATTTCTCATCACAGTTTTCTTTGATGAAGTCCTGTCTATGGAATAGTCATAAATATGGCATTATTTATAACTTTGTCTTTGCAAATATATATCTCACTCTTTGATTTTGAGGTAGAGTGTGTGAACTCATCTTTAGGGATAACTTTGTCAAGTACATATACATTTATGTTTTGACTCTTTGACATGGCACAAATCCTCCAAACTCTGGTAAATTTAGGAAAGTGATCACAGGGCAGTTGTGGAAGATGATGAAGAAGAACAAGGTGCATTGGCACACATATACAAAATAGTGCTGTAGAACACTTTCTATAACTTAGAAAATGAAAATAACCAAAATATTGGAAACATGATCTAAGATAATTTACATTTCTAGAAAAATTAGAATTTACCTTATCGTTCATACTTATTTGTTATTTAAAAATCAATAGTCATGGCAATTTGACAGTCATTTGAGGGCAAGCACAGAGGTAAAAATTACTACTTAGGCAATGAAATAAAATGAAAGTATTATACAAAACTGACATTCAATTCTTTTCCAGTCTAAACTTATTTTAGTCCTTTTTACTACACATAGTACTATTTTATTAATAATGATGAAATAATTTATACTATATAAAATACCAAATGGACAGGAAAAATGAGAACTATGTGAAAGTAATATGAATTAGAAATACCACTTAGCAAAATTTAGTACCTAATGTTTTCTATCTAAATGGGATTTTCAAATAATAATGAGAAGAAATTTTAATATCTAAGCAGGCAGGGCACATCTAGTGTGATCATAGACACAGTTATGGTTATGTCAAAAGTTTCCAGGAGCCAAAAGCAAGTAGTGTGTCAGTATATTCATACCATATAGACTATAAACACGTGTGGATTTTTTGGTTTGAAAACATCCGATGACATATATGAAATTCATGAGTTCTCAATAATATTCACTACGATACATTTTATAAAATTCTTTAGTGTTAGTTTGAATTTTAAAAAGATTAAGAGACATTCATTTATTTTAGCATAACTGCCATTTAGTTTTAAAAAGATTAAGAGACATTCATTTATTTTAGCATAACTGCCATTTAGTTTATATTACAAAGAAGGGAAATTAAAAGTGAAATGGAAAAAAAAATGAGGCAAGGAAAGAGAGAGAAATCAAAGCAAATAAACTATCAAAGATAAGGTGGTGCCACTCTGGGTTCGGGGTTCCTAATTCAAGGAAAATTGTAGTTTTTTGAAATTATAGTTTTTGACACTCAGTCTTTGAAATTTTTATTGAACATTGAATTTGTCCTTGAAAGTCCATGCATTTAATTTCAAATATGTTAGGATCTCTAAGTCCATACGTTGATAGCATAATATTTGATGGTGACCCCTTCAGCTTTAAGAGGGTATCAGAATTAGATGAGTTCCTCATGGTGAGCCTCTAGGATGCAATTTATGACGTCAGGGAAAAAAAAGAGGTTTCTGCACTACCAAACTCCATTCCCCTGGACATATGATGTTCTAACACAGCAAGAACGTGCTCATTCAGATACCACAGGCAGAATCATTTACTTCAGCTGCTAAATGGTGACAACCTTACTTCACAACACAATTGCACTCTGGCTTGCATAAGGATAGATATTTTTAAACTCTGATTTCCTTAAAATTCAGTAGTATTTTTTTTGGGGGGGGGAGGAGGCATCTGTTTTTCATTTATCTGCTTCTACTGCCTGCAACCTATATGAGGGCAGTAATCCTGACTTTTTGAGTCCAGTTATTTGAGCTCTTACTTTACCTTTTAATAACAAATTATTGATGGTTACAAGAAAGTTCTAGTCTCCCATGGATAATGTACATTCTTTTGGGTGACTCTTTTCCTCAGATATCCTCTTAGTATAATTATCTAAACTTTTCTCTAAGCCATTCATTTTTCCAAAGAGCAATCTACTCTCTTCCCATAATGGGCTTTTAGGGCAATGCAATTGAATCCAACATTTCAAAAACGGGAGGAAGAAAAGGTATTTGGATCCCTGAACTAACATAGCAATTTTATCAAATTGATTAGAAATTGGTCTCTATTCTGTTTCCTTTCAATGCATCCTGTTGGCTCACCCTTAATGTTTCCTCCACAGGCAGATACAATGAAGCTTTCTCTGCTAAAATAATGAAAGAAAAAGAATTAAAAAATTAAAAATTAAAAAAGAGCATGCTCAACAAGTGCCAGCCCTACATCACAGACTTCCAGTCTCTAGAAATCTGAGAAATAAGTTTCATCTTCAAAACAAATGATCTGATATGTGGTGTTGAGTTACTGCAATGGAAAATGTGCCAAAACATATGTAAGTTAATTTTTAGCTAGTATTTAGAGAAGTATTAGATTTACTTGCTTCTTTTTTCTTTAGAAAATGCAAATTTTAACATACATTCAGGTACTACAAATCTGGTTAATGCTGCTGCATCCATTAGAATAACTGTGAATGGAAAGTGTGTAATAGAGGAGTCTGCAACCACCAAGAACATCTGTGAGACATGTTGACATTGGCTGTCTGTTGAAGGGAAAAGTAACATGAATGCCGCACTATCCTTCACTGAAAACCTGAATCTGAATATGTTTAAGCACCTAGATTTCCATCCTTTTCCATCTCTGAGTAAAGAGCATAGAAGAAAGGTGATAAAGGACCACATTAGGAAGCAATCAACCACAGCCCTAATAGAAGCATTACTTGAATAAATGGCCTGGCTGCTCCAGTCTAGCAATGATTTGAGCAGAACAAAGGGCCATTATATGTATAAAAGAAAGATGATTAGAAACTGAGCTTCTTTGCATCCTCATTTATGTAGTCGTAACTGAAAATATGTTTTGAGATATTTAGAGAATTTATTATGATATTATGTTGTTGCTAGATGATATTGATTAATTATTTTGATTTTGATACATAGATGGTATGGGCAGCAGTTCTGGGAAATGGAACAGACTGAAATGATATGCCATTATGAAATAATAATACATTATATGATACTTTGCATTTGCTTCAAAATGCTTATAAGTTCTAACTATAATAATATAAATAACCTGAGCATCTGATAGCATAAAATCATTCCTTTCACCTCTCAGGTAACGTTAGTAGTGTTTTTTTTTTTTTTTTTCAAGACAGGGTTTCTCTGTTTAGTTTTGGTATCTGTCCTGGATCTCGCTCTGTAAACCAGGCTGGCCTCAAACTCACAGAGATCCGCCTGCCTCTGCCTCCTAAGTGCAGGGATTAAAGGTGTGCACTACCACCACCCAGTCCGTTAGCAGGGTTCTTATAATTGGAATTCTATATAGCATCTCTACAATTCACATATTACAAAATTTCTTTTAAAATATAACAATGCTACCTCTGACAATTCCTTCTTCATCTTATAAAGTCTATGTATTCTGACTAGTCCTCTTATTTTTTTCAAATATCCTGACTTAACTTATTTATTTAGTATGAAATTTACTGCTTTTATGTTTGATGTGCTATAAATAAAATATTAACTCCCCGCTCCAAAAAAAAAAAAAAAAAAAACCTCTTATCTAAAGTATTTTCTTGCAGTCTTTTAAGAATCACCCATAACTTTGCTCCATGGAAAGTCTGTCACCCTCCCTTGCAAATATATCTGCTAACTTCATTTCTAGATATTGATGGTTCTGCATCACTGCTCACAGCTTTTTATTCTCTTTGGAGAAGGTATGGAAAATGGCCCTTTCCATGCATGCCTTCTTGCTTCGTAATGTATAGAGCAGACTCTTAATTACACATAGTATTCCTCTGCTCAAGCTGTAAAAGTTTATAGGATGTAATGGAACCCTTAGGAAGAACAGATTGGATATAATTATACAACAGAGAGTACATTAAAACCATCACTAGATCAGGATATCTCACAGCCTTCTGGCCCCATCTCCTACACAGAGTTCTGATCATATATTCCCCCTCACCCTTCACCTGTGTGCTGACAGAAATCCAATCTTTTTCTTCAACATCAGACTTAAATAACTATTGTCTAGCTGTCAATATTCAAGTCACAAGGATCTCATGGATGCTACTTCAGGACCAAAAATCTGTCCCTAGAGGATGGAATACAGCTCAGTATAGGAAGGTAAATATGGAATCTGGGAGACGTCACATCCCATGAAGCCCTTAATAACAGTATGCTTACATGGTGTTCCTTGAGAATGTTAAAAAATGCTAGTGAAGCCATGTGGGAAAGAGATTTGCATCATGGAATGCTTCAGTAAATCACTTTATTTAGACCTCATGTGCCTCAAATCAGTTTCATTCAGGTTTGAGGATTTATCCACTTGTAAGTTTTTTTTTAATTATTTTGCCTTATTTGCATGGGTATTCTGCCTTCATAATCCTGTGTACAACAAGTATTCAGTACCCAGGAAGACAGAGGATGATGTGAATCCCCAGCAACTGGAGTTAAGGATGATTGTGAGCCACCATGTGGATGATGGAAATTGAACACTAGATCTTCTGGAGAAGAAGACAGTGATCTTAATTCCTCAGATATTTCTCCAGCCCCCCAATATGAGAACTGAGTTGGGCCTGGGTATGGTTCCCTTCTAGAATCAGTGCTTGAGGTAGATGACATTTTCAGGGATGTATTTAGGATTCAGGAGCAGACTTTAATATACCCATAATCATCAGAATCCTAAAATTTATCAAACATATGGGAATATACATGTAGGGAACTATTTGAACAATGCATATGCAGGGTTTTTGTATGTGTGTATGAAGAACTGGGAACTCTGGGCTCTCAGACACACAGAGTACTTCTCCTGAAACCAGATTTCTCTACCTCAGCTCCTCTGGAATTCAAAAATCCATTAACAGTTTAACCTTGAAAGTATAGAATAAAGAGGATCAAGAATTCCAAATTATTCCTTTCCAGACTGATTGATACAAAATCCAGTTTTGGCCTGGACATGGTGGCATACTCCTATAATCCCAGCACTTAAATCACCCAGGGAAGACAGCCCAAAGTTTTAAACCAACTTGGGCTCTTGAGGTATACTTGGAAACCACTGTGTCAGAGAGAGAGAGAGAGAGAGAGAGAGAGAGAGAGAGAGAGAGAGAGAACAAAGTATTTCTGAACACTAATGGTGCCTTCCAAAATGAGACCATGTTCATGGTGGCTGGATATTTTTTATGAGAACAGCCTGCATTTCTGTAAGCATGGATGATACACAGAGGTAGCTTAAGATCCAAATTTTAGTGACTCCAAATAATTGTGCATATTAGTTATCTCTTACCCTTCAGCTCCATCAACCTTTTCCCTTGAACTGCAGCAGCTCCCTTGAAACCCACAAAGGATGAAGGATGATCTTTATGAAAAGATCATAAATATCAGGAGTCTCTCAGAGTGCAGCTTCTTGGAATATGTACAAATGGCCAAATAGTATCTTCCTATACTTTTTAAAAATTAAAAATATATTTTAAAAATATACTATACTCTGATATACTTTCCCCTCTCAACTTTTCCCAGATTCTCCCCATTTCACTCTCCCACCCAAATCCATAGCTTTTCTTTCCCTCACTCATTAGAATACAAACGGGCATGAAAATTGATGATAACAAAATTGTGTAAAATAAAAACAAACAAATCAGAATAGAACAAAACAAGCAGAAGAAAAGGAGCCAAAGAAAAATCTAAAGAAACAGAGATATACACAATTGCATAACCAGAAATCCCATTAAAAACCACAAAACTGGAAAACAAAATATATACAGAAAGGACATGTATTTAAAAAAAAAAAAAACCTGGCAAAGAACTTCCAAAAATAACATAGAGCTCATTTTTGGTTGTGTATCTACTGCTGTGCATGGGGCTTGGTCTTAGGAGTGTTTTGTATACACATTGAAAATCCACTGGAGAAAACTAATTTTTCATTTACTAGCATTATCAGTTGGGAATAGTTTCTGAATCAGGAATATGGGCTTGTGTCTACTTGCCTTCTCAGTGCTAGGACCCCAGCAGACCTATATCTGTGCAGACAGTGTGCATGATGCCGTGGTCTCAGTGCATTCATATGTGCATCAGTCCCACTCTGTTTTGAAAGATTTGTTCAGTTAGGGTCCTCAATCCCCTCTGGCTTATACAATCTTTTTCCTCCTTATCTGAAGGGTTCCCTTAACTTTGGGGAGAGGGAGTTGATTGAAACTTCCCTTTTAAGACTCAGTGTTCCAAGGTTTCTCGTGCTCTGCATATTGTGCAATTGAGGGTCTCTGTATTTGTCCCCATCTACTGCAAGAGGACACTTCTCTGATGATGACTAAGTTAGACACTTGTCATTGGCTGTAGCAGAATGTCATTAGGAGCCATTTTATTGTTATATTCCTTTAGTAGGAATGTAGGGTTTGGTTTTCCTCTAGGTCCCTGCCCTAACTAGTATCAGGTTCTCTGCCACCTAAGTAGCATTGGGGATGGGTTCCATCTCATGGAGTGGGCCTTATCCATCAGACAGCTGTTGGTTACTCTCACAATTTTGTGCCGCTTATTGAACTAACATGTCTTGCAAGCAGGCCCCCACCACATAGCAAACAGATTGTATCTGGGTTAGTGCTTAACTTTATCTTTTGTTAGCATGTAGAGTACTGAGAACACTCGTCAGTAGGAGTGAAGGCTCTAGGTAGGAACTGACTTGACCTCTCAATGTCCAACTTGTTGTGTAGGTTTTTCATTCGGCAATAGGTTTCATTCACCCTCAGTTTGTGAAGAACAACCAATAGCCTTGGCAATAGCCTTGATTGTTTGGGGTTTCCATGGGGCCCTTCTGGCTACCAACTCGATTAGATGTCATTCATTCCCAGAACTGAAGGCTTCATATGGTGATGAGCAATATACAATGGGGGCTACACATCTTGCCAATTATATGATGATTTCATTTAGATCACCTTCATATATGCATGTATATCGGTAAGCTTCTACTGAATTAGATTTCCATTTGACCATTCAAATGAACCTTAGTTTTAACTGTTCCTTCTTATATTCCCTCTTCCCTCCTCCCCATTTGATCTTTCCATCCCACACTCCCAAACCACCCATAGCTATTTACTTTATTTTCCCTTCTTAAGGTGATCCAGCCTTCATACCTAGTCCTTTGAGTCCTAGAGAGATGAGATAAAAAAGGGGCATAGTGTAACATAATAAAAGTGACATACAGTAAGCCCACAGCCAACAGCAAATAAAATGGAGAGAAATTCAAAGTGTTTCAGCATTTTCACAAAACTTAGGAACATGCCAAAGTTGTCCACTCTCTCCATTCCTATTCAATATAGTATTTTAAAGACTTACCTGGAGCAATAAGACAACTTGAGGTCAAGGACATACAAATAGGTAGGGAAGAAGAATATCTTTATAAGTAGATGATATGACCATGAACATAAATGATGCTAAAAATTCCACTAAAACTACTATAGCTGATAAGTGCTTTCAACAAAAGAGCAGGATACAAAATTAATACACAAAAATCATTATACTTCCTACATACAAATGACAAACTGAGAAATCAAGGAAACGATATCTTTTACAGTAGCCTCCAAAACAAACATATCAAAAAATATCAATCCCCTCTTCTCAAAGCTAAGGGAACCCTTCAGATAAGGAGGAAAAAGATTGTACAAGCCAGAGAGGATTGAGGACATTAATCAAACAAGTGAAAGACTTGTAAAATAAGAAACTTTAAGACATTAAAGCAAGAAATTGAAAAGGATATCAGAATATGAAATTATCTCCCATGATCATGGATCACTAGAATTAACATAGTAGAAATGGCCATCCTACCAAAAACAGTCTACATATTCAATAAAATCCCCATTAAAATTCCAAGACAATTCTTCACACAACTTCACAGGGTAATTTTCAGGTTCATATGGAAATGAAGACAACTCTGAAATAATAAAACAATCCCAAAGAATAAAAGAATTGCTGGAGATATCGCCATACAGACCTCAAATTGTACTTCAGAGCTACAGTAATAAAAACAGGTACATTGATTAATAAAATTGAATTTAAAGTTCAGACATAATGCTACACACATAAAGAAGCCAGAAATATACACTGGTTAAGCAGTACCTTCAATAAATGGTGCTGGTCAAATTGGATGGCTATACGTAGAGGAATGCAAATTGACCCATACTGATCACCTTGCACAAAATTCAACTCCAAATGGATTAAACAAACACTGCAACATAAGGCCAGATACACTGAACTTGGTAGAAAAGAAAATGGGGAATAGTGTCAAACTCATTGGCCCAGGAAAAGGCTTTCTGAACAGAACACCAACTGCACAGGCACAGGCAATAAGAACAATAATTAATAAATGGGACCTCACAGAACTGAAAAGGGACCTCACAGTACTGAAAAGGGACTTCACAATACTAAAAAGGGATCTCATAGAACTGAAAAGCTCTTTATGGTACTGGACATCATCATTCAGACAAAGCAATGTCCTACAGAATTGGAAAACATTTTTACCAACTGCACACCCAATAGAGGGATAATATCGAAAATATATAAAGTCTCAAAAAACTGGACATCAAGAAAACAAATACCCAATTTTAAAAATACAGTACAAGTCCAAACAGAGACATTCAAAAGAGAAAAACACAAATGGCTTAGGAGCACCTAAATACATGTTCAACATGCTTAGTCATCAGGAAAATCTCAAAATTACATTGAGATTTCATCTTACACCAGTCAGCATGGATAAGATCAATAAAACAAATGCTGAAGAAAGCGCTGAGGAAGGAGAACATTCATCTATTTCTGGTGGGAGTGCAATCTTGTACATCTACTATGGAAATCTGTGTGGCAGTTTCCTAGGAAGCTGGGAATTTATTGCCTCATGATCCACTCTTTATACCACTCTTGGTCATATATTCCAAGTATTCTATATCTTACTATAGATATGCTTGCTAAACCATGTTCATTGCTGCTCTATTAATAAAAGTCAGAAATAGGAAAAAGACTAGATACCTGTCAATGGATGAATGGATTAAAAGTGTGGGATATCTACACCGTGGAATATAATGCAGCTTTTAAGCAAAATGAAATGAATGGAGGCAGAAAAAAACCATCCTGAATGAGGTAAGTCAACTCAAAAAACCAATATGGTATGTATTCATTTATATATGGATGTAGGCTGCTAAGTCTTCAATAAGTGGTTAAAGTCTATATTTTCTACTTATTAACTCTCAATGGGTTCAAGATTATTTTATTGTCATTTTAAAGATAAATTTAAATATTGCCTGAAGTTTTAAAATTATGTTAATATTGACAATTAAGGACATATACTCTTTTTTAAATTAATTTAAAAGGCCCTGTCCGTCAAAATTTTTGGATGTTTCTGGGAGCGGCTTGCTGATGCCTCATAACACAGGTAAAGACTTATTGTCAGTTGATGGTTATTGATGAAAGGAGAATCACTCCTCTTTGGAGATGTAGCAGCTCTATTGGATATGGAATAAATGCCCAAGTGCAGATAGATAGCAATACTGCAATAGTAACACTAATTGAACTTGAAATTCTCAATAACAGTTTTTAAAAGCTACAAAGTTAGGGGAAAGATGGAGTGCATCATACAGGCTGTTGGAGGGATGGCTTGTAGTGGATATATATAAAGAGAATAAATTGTGTAAGTGTGTAACATTTTCAAAGAAATGAAGAGTGTATTTTAAAGGGCTTTATGTATCTCACCATGGAAATATGGTTTCCATGAAGAATGCACACTAAAGTGCATTCACCAAGGTGAAGGAAACATCACCACAGAAAATGCTGCCTTCTAAATCATTGTAGACAACATCCACAATATAAGAGATGTATACATTTAAATATCAAAAGTAATCTGGGATATGGACTCGTGATACTAAAATCACTGCCAGCTTCATCAGATTACTGTAATTTTCAGTGGGAATATTCAGCATAACTTATTTTTTCTTTTATGTGATTTTTTTCAGTATTTTCTCTTTGTTGCTTTATGGACCAGTTTCAATTTGTTGATTCTGTCCTTTCCAAGTTTTTGAGCTTAAACAGTAAAAAATAAAATTTTAAGTAACATGTTTAAACTTCTACAAATGTTGTTCGAATCTTAGATGATCTTCTAATAAAAAACCCAGAACCAGAAATCAGGGTGAAAGCTGAAAGATCAGAGAAGCAGAACAGCCAGAAACAAGTTCTTACCTCTACAAAATCCTTAGCCTAAAGAGAGTGAGTTCCTGTTTCCTCACGCCTTATATACCTTTCTGTGTCCTGCCATATTACTTCCTGGAATTAAAGACGTGTGTGCTTCCCAAGCAAAGGTGTGAGATCTCAAGTGCTGGGATTAAAGGTGTGTGCCACCACTGCCTGACCTCTATGTGTAATCTAGTGGCTGGCTCTGTCCTCTGATCCTCAGGCAAGTTTATTAGGGTACACAACATATCACCACGAACAAATCTATCTTTCCTATATGTTCTGAGGCATTTCTAGTTCTCATCCCCTCAAAATTACTTGTAAATTTATTTTCCTGATTGATGCTTTCATAGAAAATATTCTAACATCTGAGTCACTTTCAGTATTTCTGACTTTTATAAAGCAAGTGATTTTTCTTTCCTGACATGACAGAGTCTTTCAGCCATATTTTGAGACTGAGAATCCCATGTAATCTTCATTTGTTCAGACAGTCATTGGTTTAGTGTTTTTGTGTAGTTCCCAATGGGAGTGAAGTTTATGGTACCTTTCCAGCCAGGCTGACAAGTTACTATAAATAAGAAACAATATTTTCCTATTTGTTAGTTTGGTAGAGCAGATTTATAAAATCTCCTTTGGTTCAGTTAAGCCACCCTCTCATAGTTTATTTGACAGGAGTAAAGGCTTATCTTCAAAGCCAAATGATGATTTCAATTTGCTTGCTGTGAGGTGCTCTACCTGGAAAATAGGCAATACAAAGAAAAACCAAGCAACTCAGAGCCACGCTCTTGCATCCGTCCTGTATCTTTGGAAGTCTTTCTTCTAACTACCTCCTCTTCTCTATAGACTAATGTTTGTGGACTTTGTTACACAGACAAATAAAAAGAAATTGCTAACAACTTCATAGTAACTAAATTATTTTCTTAATATGCTTACAATTTTCCATCCATTGACACAATTTTCCTCTTGTTCATATTATCTATTTCTCTGGCAATGGTTTTAAATAATTTTAGTGACTTGATAGCATTGATAACTTACTATGCATATGAGCCCAAATTACTAGTTCTTCTGTCCTAGGCCTAGTTTTGACTGGATATGTGTTGATTCTCTCACTGCCAAATAGTTAAGCAGGGAGCATGGTAAGAAAGCTGATTCCCTCAGCCAAGACTACACTGCAAAAGCAGGGATGCAACAGTAGAGTGTGATGACAAGATTGCTTGGGAAGCTAGTCCCAGAGATTACTACCCTGGCTTCGTCATTGACTTCTGTTGTGCTGGGATTGTACACAGGGTCTTGAGCATGCTAATCATGTATTCTATCGCAGAGATACACAAACTTTTATAATGTGATCTTTGTTTCTCTTACCGTCAAGGGGTGATATCTGTTCTAGTTCTCACTCCATCTGTGTGTTTGGGGAACACAGTGAAAGTAGCATTGGGCCAACTTGAGTGCTCAGTCATTAAGACACTGAACCCGTATCTGTTTTCTTGAGAATTAACTCTTCAGTCTTTGAAATGGCATAGAAGATGCCCTACCACACATTAACTGCGGAAAGTACAGAAGGTGAATGAAAAGAAAAGCAGTTCATGGCAGCCCTGGCCCCTAACAGCCATTATCGTCTACAGAAAAGTTCCCAAAGATGTCAGACCTTCACCATCGGATCTACATTCTACCAAGTGACATTTCTTGTTAGGAACAGAAGCAAGTGTATGTCATTAACGCATATATCACATGGGTTTTTCCCCCCTTTTCACATACATCCAGATGTACCTCTACTGCTTCACTGGCTATATTTCATTTCGTAGATTGTGTTTCCCTTTTCTTCTTTGCTCAAAATGTATTCTGAGCTATTTTGTATTCTCAATATTAAATTATAATGTTTAATTCCTAAAAACTTGAGAATTTTCTATTCATAATCATATAATGCATCTATAATCCTATTCTTCTGCCACCAAACAGCACTGTGGGTGACTTAAGCTATATGAAGCTCCATGGGAAATGCTTGCTACATTGACAAGATTGAATAATATTTAAAATCTACATTAAAATGTACTACAATAAAATTAAAATCTACTTTATGACACCTTTATGACATACATACAGTACATCTATGTATACTGTGTGTGCAATTTAAGAGCAAGATGTTTTGTGTATTTAAGTAGTTTTTAAATAATTGTGATAGCTAACTTTACATTGACAGCTTGAATCAGCTAACAGATGCCCAGGAATAAGGATAAAACAGAAAAGGTTATTTGTCTTTATTAGTAAAATGGTTTCTGAAAATAACATTTAAATTAGTAACATTGTCAACGAAAATCATCTTCTCACATGTAGGTGGGCATTATATATAGTTCATTGAGTATGTCAATATAACAAAAGGTCGGAAGAGTCTAAAGTTAGACTATCACTTATGTTCTCCCTTAAGTCAGCACCTTCACATTCTAATTACAAATCAGGGCTGACATTGACTATCCTGATGTTCAAGACCTTAGGACTTTGATGACATTATACTTGCTTTTTTTTTCCAGTCTATAGACCATGGAATTAGCCTCCCTAATTGGTGAGTCTAGTGTACTTTAACTAATCTCTGTGTCTAATTTCTTCTATGTATCTTTTTTTAATCATATCATCTGTGTATTCCTCCAGTATGTTTCTCTAGTTGAACATAAAGAATACAACAGTAATCTACCAATAAATTATCATCATAACTAGGTTTTTAGTTATTTGTGGGTTTTTATTTGTTTGTTTGTTTGGTTTGGTTTGGTTTGGTTTGGTTTATCATGACCAGGTTTCTTTGTGTAACAGCCCTGGCTGTCCCAGAACTCACTCTGTAGAACAGGCTGGCCTTGAATTCAGAGATCTGCCTGCCTCTGCCTTCAGAGTGCTGGATTTAATGGCATGTGCAATCACTGCCTGGCTGGTAGACAGCTTTTGAAATGAATCTGAATGAACATAGCCTTCTTATATTCTGTCTGAACTTCTTTTCTCATAATATGTAAAGCTACACAGACAGGATAACATAGCTTTTGTATAAATTAAATAACAAAAATACCAAGGTGATTCCACACGAGGAGTCTAGAGTCTGATTATCTCAGCTCTCTTGTTCTGGAGCAAACAAGATACCATCTTATGAGCAGCCAAGACAGGTCACTTTAACAAAGATAACCTAGAGATTTGATAATAAATACAAGTGGAAGTGGATCATCCTTCAGTTGAACTATAAAATGGTAATAACTTTGACTGACACTTTAATTAGTATTTCAATGAGATTCTGAGTCATAGATACATAGGTAAGCAACCCCCAAATTCCTGACATAAAATTAATCTGGAGGATAATGATGTTGCCTTCATTACTTACTAAGTGCTAAGATAACTTGAAGTAAGCAACCAATAACTAATATAATCTTCTGGTGATTATTAGAATGTGTTATAATGTGTTTCTTCTCCCAGAATACTCATATGTTATGGTCTGTCTTCATTTTTTTTTTCTAAATCCCATCACTGTGAAAAAGATGCATATTTGGAAAGTATCAAGGATGGCTCCATGGCGGACAAATTTCTGGTGCTCAAGTTATAAAAAAGTCATTATCTCAAATCATTATGACATGAACCACTGACTCTCATTTTATGTCTATTGTGTTACTTTATTGTAGCCAAGAAAGGAGAAAAAGACAGGAGAAAGAGAAAGGTGATGAAGGAAAGGAAGTTAGGCATGTAGCAAATTAGAAACAAGGAAACTGATATTCAGCTCAATTGCCCTGAGGCCATGGTGAAGACTTACATGGATATTAAAATTTATCTTACAAAAGTAATATATAATTTTTCTTTATAAAATCCAAATATGCATCCTAGCAATTTTGAACACTTTCATGAAATAGATTACTTAAATTTAAACCCTGTTGGAGTACTACAGGCAATATCCATCGTAACCAATGTTCCACGGCTTTCAGTTTGGAGAAAGAGGTCATGTTCATAATCCTTTTAGGTATGCTTTAGAAAGACAATAGCTGGATTCTGAAACATTGGACAATCAGTATTTAATGAAAAAAAGTAAAATATTTTGAAGAAATTGCCACCTTAAAGATTGAGATGGAATATTTCATGGAAAAACTTATTACCTGAGCTAGCCACCTTATTTATCATAGCACTATATATTTGGTATTTCCAAATAGGGAACTGAGTGTGATTCATGTGTGTGTGTGGGGGGGGGGTTGTGTGTGTGTGTGCAATTTGTGTGTAGTTTGTGTTCACTTATATCCTTCCAACAGTCCCCATGCCTTTTCTATCACCCTCTAGTTTATAGACATACATTGAATAGTTGAAACATATATTAATGTTGTATTCATGAATACTACTGTGGTGATATTCATTCATCACTAACACATGCTAATTTTAAATGTGCACAAAGGTTTAAATTAGAAATAAGGTATGGATACTAAATTTACTTTATTTGATGCAGACATGATGGCACATGTCTTTAACCCCAGCATTAAGGAGGCATGGGTGGGTAGATCTCTGAATGTTCAAATCCAACCTAGTCTACTCAGTAGTTGCTAGGCCAGCTAGGGCTACATAGTTAAGACCCTGTCTCCAAAAGAATTATAGTATATAAAATTTAGAGAAAAATCATACTCCCTATACATATAAACATTTTTTGCAAACCTACTTTTGAAAAATATATACCTAAAGAATATTTATAACAATAGTTTGAAAGTTATAGT
Source organism: Peromyscus attwateri (assembly GCA_902168425.1). Taxonomy (NCBI): domain Eukaryota; kingdom Metazoa; phylum Chordata; class Mammalia; order Rodentia; family Cricetidae; genus Peromyscus; species Peromyscus attwateri. Next base: position 8,068 of record CABHPP010144533.1, on the reverse strand, counting down.
GATGATTAGAAATGTTTTTATAAATCAAAATAAAGTATAAAGTCATTGACTTTAGGCAGGTAAAAAATGTGTTCAAGATAATTATGTACTAAGGAAAGTGGCATTATAAACTTCAGAACTTTTGATGCTAAAGCTCAATTCCTGTTTTATTATACAACAGTGATTAAAAAGAATTTTTTGTAAAAAAACAGCATTCTAAGAAATTAACCTTTCCCACTACTTGAAGTCATTGTCAAATACCAGAAATATTCCATTAGATTGTATCTGAATTGCACTGACCGCTTGGTGGTTAGAATGGGGGATTTAAAACTAATCAATAGTAGTGCTCATCCCACTTTCAGTTAAATCTCTTTATCTTCTTTGACTAATGGTACCTGCTTAACAAGACACAGATAACCTGGGCATTTAGAGATGACACCACTTCTGAGCAAGTAGTAGCAGAGTTGCGTCCACTATAAAATTCGATATGTAACAATAGGCAAAGCAAAGCCCCTTGCTCTAGCCTAACCAGCTGATTAACCTACTAATATGCATAAACTCTGACTATGCAAAACAAATTTTAATAAAAGCCATTGCTGTAATCAGGCATCCTTCCACCTTTCATGTTACAGTGTGTTCTGAAAGTCATTATTGAAGATTAAATGAGTTTCCTATCCCTTCTCTTTATGTGTGTGAGTTTATTCACGCCATTAAGTTTGGTTATATTTCTTACAAAAATAGTTGCTTCGTTAATTAAAGTATAAGACAGTGAAGCTGAGGGCCTCTTCCTCTGTCTTTAGTGCTTGTAGTCAGTATACAGACTCACTCCCAGCACAAATCTGTAGCTGTGGATATAAGTTCCCTAATTCAATTTAGAACTTAAACAAGATCTACTTCTAGCTACTTCATTTTCATTGTGTTTCATGAAAAATGTTCACTATTTAGTTTTGAAAAAAATTGAATAAATTAAATGTAAATTAAGTGTTTATAATGAATCATATGGAAGCTGATTTGTCAACAATGGCTCACAAGCTCTTTTCTAGATCTGTCAATAATATGTTCACACGGATGAAATTCAGCTTTTGTCATGATACTAAAATTGTAGTTGTATTTCTTAGCTCTGTTATGCAAAGAGTAAACCTTGATTTTTATTAATATGTCAGTTTTTTTTTTATTAAAGATAGGTTTCTTAGCAATGTGACTTAAGACCTATACTGATTATGCTCAGAGAGAAGGTAGGGGAGGGAAGGCAAGCAAGGGGGTAAGGGAGAAATAGAATAGAATACTTCTGATTCATCATTTACAATTAAACTTCTGTATTAAAAACTGGAAGTGATGTTGGTTATCTTGAAGATGTATAGAAAGACTGGCTGACAGAATTTCAATACAAATTTAGAAAATTAACAGGACCAGATATCTGTTTTAGAATCTCTTAATAATGGTAATAAGACTTTTTTTTTATCTCTCTTTGATGCTTACAATTAATCTTCTTGTAAATATTGTTAACTTCATTTTACAGATTAAGCAAATAAAGTATGGAGAAGTCAAAGGTGAACATTTTATGTATGTTATGTAATAAATTATTTGCATGGCAGTTATAACAGTTTTTTTTGAATTTATTTTATTTTATTTTACAATATAATTCAACTTTACATATCAGCCATAAATTCCCCCTTTCTCCCTCCTCCCGTCCCCCCCCCCATTTCCATCTCCTCAAGGGCAAAGACTCCCCCGAGGATTGAGATCGACCTGGTGGACTCAGCCCAGGCAGGTCTAGTCCCCTCCTCCCAGGCTGAGCCTAGGGTCTCTACTAAGACCCAGGTTTCAAACAGTCAATTCATGTACTGAGCACAGGGCCCGGCCCCACAATAAACTGCTGGCAATAGTCGAGAAATAGCCCGATTTGACCTACCCTGGTGATAAGATGGCCAAACACCCTAATTGTCGTGCTAGAAACCCCATCCAGTAACAGAGGGAACTAGATGCAGATATCCACGGTCAGGCCCTGGGTGGAGCTCCGGGAGTCCAATAGGCAAGAAGGAGGAGGGTTTATGTGATCAAGAGTTGTTGGGACCAGGGATGGATGGAATACAGGGACAAATGGCCAAACGAATAGAAACACATGAACTGTGAACCAATGGCTGAGGGGCCCCCAACTGGATCAGGCCCTTTGAATGGGTGAGACAGTTGATTGGCTTGATCTGTTTAAGAGGCATACAGGTAATAAGACTTCTAAGAGTAAAGAGACTCCCTTGGGTACAGCAAACACATCCATCATGGTAGTGATGAAATTACATGGCTAGCACTTCGAAATGACACATTCTTCCTATTAGTTTCCTCAGAAATATAATAAAGCATAATAAAATACAGTTTAAATTAATTAATATAAATATTTTCATTCGGTATTGTGGAGTTCAGATGATAGACTCCTATGCTTTTTCTGTTTAAATGAACACTGATGTGGCAAATTTTACATCCTGTTAGTAGGAGTGCTATGATCTGTAGTGCATTTGAAGGTGGAGCATATGATTCTTCCAGTTTTTGCTCTTGCTAAAGATTGCTTAGGTTGTTTTAGTTCTATGTAAATTTTAGGATGGTATTTTCTATTTTTGTAAAAATACATTCAATCTTTTCATATCTTCGGGTAATATGGACTTTACAATAATATGAATTCTTCCAATATGTGAACATTGGCTACATTTCTAACTGGGTAGCCCTCACAATTGTCTCTGTAATTCTCTGAAAGATATTATTCACTTCCTTCATTAACTATGTGTTTTAAATGTTGTAGCTATTTTGATTCTTTCTTAATTTCTTAGTAAATTTGTTCTTTTTTTCAGTTTTTTTGTGCATGACTTTTAAAAAACATTATTGATAGACAAACGTTTGATGAGGCATATGGTACCAAAGTAAGCTACTTAAGATGGTTATTTTCTATTATCCTATGGCACTTTATAGTTGGTCATTATTATTTACAACATAAATGTTTATGATACGTCAATAAAACACTGAAAAAAGGCTAACAGAACAGAAAATTCTGGGACAGGGTAGCTGTTGTCTCTACTGGTAATTCATGGCTTAGAATACCCCCTCTTCAAACCCAAGGAATCATGCTGATGCCTCAATTTGTGCTGATGCACTTGACTTGCATACTTGTATCTAGGGAAAGAAATAGGAGCATGTTGCAAATACCCACCGTTAACAACCTGTAAAAATAGAGTTACAGCAATATGAATACATTAAAATCTTCCATAGAGGGAGCAAAATTATTTTAATTGAAATGACTTTATGACAATTAGGTGAAAATGAGAGACCTTTCCTTCTAACACAAATTAACACTGAAGCACACTATTTTTATTTTCTTTGAATGACTTAGAAATGTTTTAGCACACGTTGTATGTTTAGTATTACCACATGGTCTAACTATTCATACATTTCATTTGTTAATATTGTGATTTTTGGTAATGAAAGTTCAAATTCTCATTTACCCAATGCCTTCGAAATCATTCTTCATAAGAGAAAAATATGTCTTGGGAAGATGATGTCTGTTTCCTGAGGTTTAAAACTATTACTTTTCTCATGTAAATGGTGTAATCCTGAGATTACAACTTTTTTTTCCTGAAACCTAAGCTGCAGAATGGAAATCACTTCCAGAATCTGTTACTTTCTTCTATTCTCACTCTTTCTAAACACTTACAACTTTCTAGATTGTGACAAATACCTAACATTTCCCTAAGTATCAAAATAGCAATGAAAGTTTTGAGGACTTTTTTCTCTGGTTTTTGTCGGTGCTGTAACATTATATATTTTTCCTCTTTTTTTTAAACTTATATTTAATTTCATCATTGCTACTTTTATTTAAATTGATTTCTAATAATGAAACATATGCCTGTCAATGGAATACCATGCAATATTTTAATAAGAGATGTACTGATCAATTTTCATTGTCAACTTCATTAGATTAACAAATGTGTAGGGTACTGATGAGATACAACATTTGCTGTGTCTTTGAGGACTGTTTTCAGATAGGGTTAACTAAAGGAGAAAAGGACATGCCCTGAGTGAGATAATGTCATCTGAAGTTCAAGAGTCCCAGACTGAATATAGAGGGGGATTGGGAAAATACTGCTAAACAATACTATTCCCTTTTTCTGCTTCATGATCTACTTCCCTGTGATCACGGACTCTCGTGTTTCTGTTCTCAGAAAGCTTCCTGTATGCCTGTATTTCCTACCATAATTGACCACATCTTATTAATCTGTGAGTCAAAACATTCCTTCCTCCATTGAATTGCTTTTGTCAAATATTTGCTAATGGCACAGAGAAAGCTAACTGATACAGCATATATAAGATTTGCAACACAGGCTTTTAAACATTTCTTTTGTTTTTTTGAGATTATAATTACAACTTTTCTGCCTTTCCTTTCTTCCTGCCAAACCTGCCATATACTCTTCTTCCTCTTATTCAAATTCATGGCCTCATTCTTCACTAATTGTTGTTACACAGTTACATACATCATGCATATGCATATATATGTATACACACATATGTGTATATGTATATATATATATATATATATATATATATATATATATCAGGTTAAGCGTATCTATCTTCTGAAATATCTTGCAATGATAAAAATGTTCAAAACTTTTGTTCTAACTTTTCCAAATGTACATTTAAGGCTGCCATCTGGAGTCACTCTGCTGTGTGATGGCAAACAAAAATGTCTTGCTCCTTTTAAATATAATTTTCCTCCTACTGATCAACTTGGTTAACTTTTGCCCAAGCACATGTACCTTTTAATCCCAGTGTTGGCCACTTTTACACTGCTCTGAGCTTTCATAGCAACACATTTCCATTCCATGCATAACTGGTATCAGGTAGTGCATGTCTTTTTTGTGCATTGATATTTCAATTAAAAAGAAAAGTCATTTTCCCATGTGTGTTGCTAAGAATGATGAACATTCCCTCATCTTTATGATCCACCTAATCAAAGAACATCCAACATTAGAGCATCTCTAAGCCTCTAAGTTTATAAGGAGTCAGCTCTTTCTACATCACAAAGTACACTACCTTGTTTTCTCAAATAGCAATCTTGTCTCATATTTCCAGGGTTGATTTTTTATTTGCACTAAGTATACATATCTAAATGTAAAATTAAATTAAAATGGTTTGAATTGTGTAGATCAGATCATGGAGTGAGTATTCAGTCTTGAATATTTCATTCAGTTTCACTTAATTCATTTTGTTTTTCCTTTAGCTGTACTATTATTTATAGTGCATAATATCGAAAGTGAACCCTACTCTGATTTCATTCAAATCTGAGTAGCAGTTATGTGTTCATGTTTCAGTTATTAAACAGTGGTCTCTCTGCATGTATGTATATGGAGAGCTCTTAGGGATAATGATACTGGCCATGTAGATCTTTCTTCTTTTGAGATATTTATGCTTTAAGCAGACTTCAGCATGCATGCATGCACGCACACACACACACACACACACACACACACACACACAGACATACACACTCTCACACATACTCACATATACAGAGGCATATTCTATTTAACTGTTTTTGTTCACTATAAGTCCTTTTGTACTACAGTTGCCATAGATGATAATGAACCTGATAAATCTCCACCTTCTTGCTTTATAGCCATCCTGTTTGCTTCCAGATTTACATGGATCTTACTTTTCTTTCTTTTTATTGCTTAAGAATTTTGTACATCCATACAATACGTTTTGATCAAGCTTCCCTCCATTCACTGTGCTCAATTTTCCCATCCTTCCACCACTATTCCCTTCCAATTTGATATGGTATCTTGTGTGTGTGGGGGGGGGAGGTGGGCGGGGCGGGGTTGTTTGGTTGTTTGGTTGTGCGGTTGTTTGGTTGGTTAATACCCATTGAGTCTACTAGAGCTACCAGTTTCTGAATGGGTTTTGGGCTATCTACTATAGTGTGTGTAGCCTTTCAGGGTAGGCATCCTGGAAGAAAACTGACTCTCCCCAGGGGAATCCTTGCCCTGGAGGAGATGGGAATGGAGGGTGGGTTGGGGGGAGGGTGTGGGGATGGAAGGAGGGAGGACAAGGGATTCCGTGGCTGATATGTAAAATTAAATTAAATAATAAAATTAAAAAATGCAGCACTCTAAGGGGGGGGGTGACAACAACAACTGACTCTCTTTTTCCCAAAACCAATAAATGCCAACAGTTCCTCAGTTAGGGGTGGAGCTGTGTGACCACCTCTCCCCTCCATACCTGACTTGTATAGACTTTGGGCATGATGTCACACCTGTTGTGAATTCATAGGTGCGACTTCCCTGCTGTTTCCAGAAAACACTGTACTGGGCTTCCTCTGGCTCTTGGAATTTTTCAGCACCCTCATGCATGATGATCCATCCCATTTTCCTGACACAGTCATTTTTCACATTTGCAGTGATGCTGGGACAAACAGTTCTGGCCTTCATGTCACATAGTCATATGACAGATGATAGCATGACCTGACACTGATATAATAATATTTTACTGATCTGTGTATTTAACACATTTTACCATTATTATAGATTCTATTTCTTATACTTATTTACAAAAAGATCACTGTAAAAAGAGGATATCATTACACTCAGCAGCTTCACCATCATTTCTTTCCTGAATTACGTGTTAAATGGCAGAAATTATTCTTGGGCTATCCATCTAACAGAGAAACTACTATCTAATGAAGGTTTTGAAGTATTTTTGTTTCAGCATTTATGCTACTGAGTATAATGCATATATTTATAACCTACTGTCTCATGAACTGTTAGAAAATTAGTGCACATACTAATTGTCATCTTAAAATTCAGTTTATGTTTAGGTCATCTATATTTGCACCTAAAAACGAATTTATGTATCCTCTCATGTGGTTCTAAAATCCCTAGTCCAGAGATCAAATCCCTAGTATCTACTTATTAAAGAAAAACAATGTTCAGCATGCCTGTCATTGTAGTTGCCATTAAGGACTACTTGCTAGTAAGAATAGATTTTCAAAGCCAGGTGGTGCTGATACATTCCCTTAATCCTAGCACTTGGGAGGCCGAGGCAGGCAGATCTCTGTGGATTTGAGTCTAGCCTAGTCTACAGATTGAGTTCCAGGACAGTGAAGGCTACGCAGTGAAATCCTGTCTCAAAAGAAAAAAATCAAAAGAAAAAAATAATAAATAAAATAGATTCTCAGAATATGACACATGCTGATATGTATTTAAATTTATTTAATTTATTTATTTACTTACTTATTAACTTATTTATTTTACATCTGTACTGCAGTTTCTCCTCCCTCCTCTTTCCCATTCCCTCTACCCAACTCCCCTCTGCCAACCCCCCTCAATCCATTCCTCCTCTGTTTCTGTTCAGAAAGGGGCAGGACTCCCATGGGTATCAAAAAACCTGGCATATCAAGGTGCAGTAAGACTAAGCACATCCCCTTGTATCAAGGCTGGGCTAGGCAATCATTTTAAAATAATTTATTTCTACATTTACCAATAAGTTGACACAAACCAAAGCAAGTAAAGGATTGCTCAGAAAGGATTTTGCAGCCGAAATCACTTTTGCTTAACAGGATGAAGGCCAGCACTCACTGGACTTTTGTATTCATAGCTGGGGTGTACTTATCAGGTTTTTCAGAGTCAAAAACAACAGACTTGTCCCCTGAGGATCCATAAGAAGAAAATGCTACTAGAATTAAACGCCTAATACAGTGAGCAAAAGAAAGCTCCTGTTACTCCCACGGAATTTGAGCACCTGCTTTGTGGGTCTCTATAAGTGTGAATCTGGCACTTTGAGAGAAAACAATTAGTTCAAATGATGCTTTCAATAAAACCCAAACACCTGGCAGTGGTAAAACTGGAGCTTTCTATCTCAGGAGAACCAGAAAAGGAAGGCTGTCTTTGGAGGAGCAGCAGGAATATCTTTAATTTGTTAAGAATCTCTTTAATTTTTCCCTTTTATATTTGAGAATTAAAGGATTGTGTTAAAAGAATACACTCAGTTTGGAGCTGAAGAAAATACTTGAGAGTAAAAGAAACATTAAACAAGATTTGCTGCTTGGGAG